>VZTA01012685.1:198844-241321 GCA_013398855.1 Mohoua ochrocephala | reverse complement strand
GGCGGGCGCGGAATGAATGGGGCGGGGGGCGCCGGGCCGGACGCGGGCGGCACCGCGGGGCCGCCGCTCTTTCGGCGTTCCGCAGCCTCCTGCCCGGGAAGCGCCGGGGCCCGGGGGCGGTTCCCTGCCGGGGGGTCCTTGCTGGGGGCAGGAGCGTGCTCGGTGCAAGGTTAAATTCCAGCTTAAGGGTTTTCAGCAGTGGTCGGTGTGTGAGCCTCTCGGAGCCGTCCCTGGATGGGAGCGGGGGAAGCGGTTCTCAGTAGTGTGAGATTTTGAAGGCGTTTGTGTGTGTGAGCGTTGTGAGCGGTAATGGGGGCAGTTCTCTCGCTGCCTTGGTTTAGAGCTTCCCAAGGCCAGGCTGCGGTTCTGACCCGCGCGGAGGTGCTCTGGCTGTCCTGACCCCCGGAAAGTGCTGTGGCGGATGTGTCCGGCATCCCCCACGGGCCGCTGTTACGGGTTAAGCAG
Source organism: Mohoua ochrocephala (assembly GCA_013398855.1). NCBI lineage: Eukaryota > Metazoa > Chordata > Aves > Passeriformes > Acanthizidae > Mohoua > Mohoua ochrocephala. The sequence goes on along the minus strand of VZTA01012685.1, from coordinate 240,856 downwards.
CAGCAGTGTAGAGGAGGGAGTCTGTGTGTGCCCGCGCTGAGGGAAGAGTAGGAAGAGATCAGCTATTTTTAGCAGCAGAACGCGGTGAGAGGTCCGAGAGAGCGACTTAGGAATGTCTCAGCATAGGGTCGGACGCTGAAGTCAGACAGCAGTGGGTTGCAGAGCTGTGATAAGTTCGGGCTCCTCGCCTTCCTTTGTCTCCGTGCATGGCCTTGCGTAAGCACGGAGGATGGAAGAGTGCCCTTGAGCAGTGCTTTTGTTTCTGTCCCACTGTCCAGGGACAGGGAGACTTTAATCCACGCACGAGGAGACGCTGAGGCACGAGGAGCGGGTCTCCTTGAGCGTTTCTGAGAGAGTTTTTCCAGAGGCAGTTTGTGAACACGTGGATTGCAGTGATTCTAGGTTGGCTCAGCCCGGCATTGGGCAGGGCTCGGTACTTCCTGGCAGCACTCCCAGGAGCGGAGCAAAAGCTGTACTTCCTGGAATCATGTACCCGGGTCTGTGCCTTCCCCCAGGCTCCTGGGTTCTGTCTGCAGGGAGAGATCATTGGAGAGATTGCTAAGTTTGGAAGTTGGGTTCTGGACATCGAGCAGGGAAGATGGGCAGGTATAAATTATAAACAGCAAGCTGAATTGAAATAGCTTCAGGGGAAAACAAGGACATGATTTTCTGTCAGTGTACTGGTTCACTGAAACAGCTTTTGTTCTTTTCTCTGTGTCTTGACTGGTGCAATCCAGATTTATCTGCCAGGCAGGGAACGTTTGAAAATTGCACCTTGCACAAGTGCGAAAGCAAGGTTTTATTGGAGCAGCTTTGGTAATTCAACTGATAAGCCTCCTGGGCTGAGCCTGTGAGGGGGAAAGTCCAGTGCTCCCGAGCAGAAGAGTCAGTTCAATGTGCCTGTTGGCACTCGTGTCTCACTTGGTATGGAAGGGGATCATGAGACTCCCTTTGCTGCTGGATTGTTAAAATGGAGAGTGAGAGCGATGGTGATGGATAAATTCTTTTGTAGTCAAATGTTTTCTGTCAATTTAAAGTCCTAATAAACTATCCCTGGTTTTATTTTGTGCAGATGTGTCACTTTACCCAAAGAAGTTCAACTTTCTCGTTTCCAAAACTATGTAATATATTTTGGCGGTAAGTCGGAGATTCATATTGTTGTGTAGTGGGTAAAGACATAGTTACTGGGTGAACTGGGAAGTCACACCTGTGAGCTGTAAACTTTGAAAATGAGGTTATTTACTCCAGTACATAGTTGGATAATTCTGTGTAGACTGCTGCTGTAGTGCTGAGTCTGAACCTCAGTCCTCTTTCCTGGAGAGTAATGGGCAAAGCAAGAATGCTGCAGGAGAATACATACAGTTCACTTTGGAAAAGGAAACATCAGAAGAAGAAGAAACTTCAACTCCAGGAAACAGACAAACAAACAAATCTCCTAAGCTAAATGCATCTTAATGCATCCAGGTGGAGCTTTCACCCTTTCCTGATGAACTTTCCTAGCATCATCATGCTACCTGGAAGCATTGATTTCATTTATTATGTAGCTGGGTGTATAAAGGGAAAAATGTCAAACCTAAGTCAGGAATATTTTTTCAGGACTTTACAAGAGAGGGAAGAAAGTAACAGAATACTTGAGTTTCCAGAAGTGAAGGCTCTGTCTCCAGACGTAGGCTATACTGTCCATAGTGTGTTCAAAAGGAATACATCGAGAGCCACGTAGTGTTCTGTGTCTCAGAAGACTTCTGTGATCTCTTGAGGGCAGAGTGTGTGTGTTCCTTTGCCAAATGCGCTTTGCCAGCTCCCACAGGCTGTGATCATCAATGCATAGCTCTGCTGTCCTTGCACCTTACTGTCTGGCTGAAAAGAGTGTTTTGATGCCTTCATGTGTTTTAGCCATTTGGTTAAATCTTGTGTGAGGGGAGAGGGGGAGAAATGCTTTCAGATGTTTCTGTTTGGGGAATCAGGGGAACCTGACTTTTAACAAGACTGCTCTCTTAAAAAACACTGTCACCAGGTTTCATCATACAAGTACATCCCACTTGTGCAGCTGTAGTAAGACAATTAGTGATGAAAAATACCGAGACCCTTTTCAACTTGGTAGAAAAGACTTGAAGAATCTCTATGAAGATATTAAAAAGGTAAGGGATTTTGGTGACTGTTCTGGGATGTTGTGATGATTGTTTTTAGTAGCAACCATTAATTTAGGTAATATTTATTGAAAAAATGTTACTTTTGTTTATGAACAACTGTCTGAAACTTAAGCTGAAGGTAAATGGAGCATTTCTCATATTTTATAGAACCAGAATGCAATTTTTTTCTCCTGATTTGCAGTGCTGGAATGCATCATTTACCTTTCAGATTACTCATCGTAATTTTTGAAACAACTTCAGCTTACGCTGGGTGGAATGAATGCAGGCAATAACCTTATACACGCATAGTGTTTTACTTACACTTAACAGGTTGACTTTGTGACTTCCATGCTGAAATGCTCTTGTCTTTTTTATAGGAATTGCTGGTCTCTGCAGCAGAACTTAAGGAAATGTGTGATTATTACTTTGATGGGAAGGGAAAGGCCTTTCGACCAATGATTGTGGTGCTAATGGCTCGGGCTTGCAACATTCACCATAATAATTCCAAGTGAGTTGGTCACTTTCAGATACACACATCACACTCGAAACTTACCATTCTTGTGTTTCTGAAAAATACTTTATGGAAATAAAGTGCTCCTCAGTAAAACCTGAACGTCAGTTCCATCTTGAAGCTGTATTTTTGTAGTTGTCGGTGCAAAAGGAACTGCTGGGTTTGTTACGTATTTCCATGTGTTAAATTGTGGACTATACTGCGCTTGCAACTGGGGTGCATAAATAATGTTGCCAAGTTACAATATTTGTAAGGCTTTTAGTCAATCCTAGCTTCTTGTATAAATGCTTTATTAGAATCTTTCATACTTTTTGAAACTATATAAATTTAATTAAAAGTGTTTTTCATTTGTAACTACTCCTGTTCCTATTAAACTCTGGTCACAGGTAAGAAGAGACCTACGAGAAGAGACCTTCATAGATTTTTTTAGTAATTATGCAGAAAAGCCATTGAACAGGTGGTATGATTATATTCAAAGCTGTGAGACTTTGAAAACAGTCAGAGGTTTTTTTCACCCTCTAGCAGCAAGTTTTGACACTTTAATATAAGATTCTAAGCTAATTATTCTGGTGTAATCAATATGATCTCCAAGTTACTTTCTTTTGAAAGCAGTTTTAACTGAGCAGAACATCATGCTTGGCCTGTACTCTCTTACCACTCCTTAGTCTGGCTCACTGCAAACACTTCACTCCACACGTTCCTCTCAACTGCTATGTTTGCATTTTGAGGAAAGATGTTGTTGGCTGGAGTGTTCTCTGCCTTCCAGCTACGCTTCCAGTCTTGCCTTGTATAGAATTTCCAAGAGAAAATCTTTGGTCCCTTTCCAGAAGTGTTTCTAGACTAATTTGTCGGTCTTAAAGGATTTCTCTGAGCTCTTGCATCTTTTTTTTTCTGTAGCAATAGTTTAATGCCTTGTTGGACTTGATTACTACCTCAGAGCATGGCATGCTCTGGTATTTTGTTGTGTGGATGGCACCTCTCCCTGTATCCTCTCCTATGTGAGTATAATTTTGAAGGAGAAAGCAAAACCTAGCTGGCAGTGTCCTGTCCTGTGTGTGCCAGTTCCCCTTGTTTTAGGAAAACATTATCCAGGATTAATGAACTTTTCTCCAGCCAGATTTCTGTTGTCAGTTCAGGACTGCTTCTTGTCATTGACTTAGAGATAGCGAAAGGAACAGTATTGCTTGTGAAAATCCTCGGGGATGCCTTTTGTCACTGATTGGCTTAATATTTTCATGAGTGATCTTGACATGAAAAACGGGAGCATGAGGATGGCAATTTTTGGTGGCAGAATCATTCTTGATGATCGGCCATCCGTGGTGAAATGTAAGGGAGCACAGTAAACCAAAAATCTCTGCTCGAGCTTGTAGGGTCGTGGGTGTCCCATTAGGGCATAACAACCCCAGTGTGGTTTGCAACCACCTTCTCTATGAAAAACCTCAAAGGTATCCTAGCATGCATCAACCATCCAGTTCAGCTACAGGAGTGTATATCACACCTCCTGAAATCATCGGCGTGTCTGATCCCCGTATGCAAAATAAGTTAAGTCCAGCTAGCTTCAGGCATGGATTGCAAAGATAATCACAAAGATAATCACAAAGAATGAAGACTCGTGGTCCTCAAATTTATCAGGAACAGGGTGAAAGAGCTGTTTAATACAAAGCATTATGTTGCTAAGAGGATGGAAATGTAGGAGGAGACTTTTAACAATAGGGACAGGGAGTTTTTGGAGCATCTTTCGAGTCAAAATAATGGTAAAAATAGTTTTATCTCATTTTAATGTGTAGCATGAGAAGCTTATGAACAAAATCATGCGTGCAGTACTGAGAAGGCTGGAACTGATGTCATACAGTGTGGGAGTTGAGCAGTGAATCAAAGAGGTAGCAGTAGAAAGACTGATTTTGCCTTTATGCTCAAAGCGTATTTGCTGTCTTTCAGCATATGTATATGCTCGTGGACGTGTTCTTGTCCACGTGTTGTGCTGTCTCAAAACGGTCAGGACCAGTTTTGAGACCTGCCCTGTGCCAGTAAGAAAGTGCCACACGTGCCTGGGGCAAGCGTTTGCTTTGCAGTAGCCAGCCCTTGGCGTAAGTCCTGTGATTTCTGGATGCCTGTGTCATTTGGCAGTGTTTGTACCTCTGTCGCGGTTCTAATCAGCACCTCCAAAATGTGTTCGGTGTTTAAAAGCCTCCTCAATAATCCGAATGTTCCTTGTGCTAACCAGGCTGAGTCACTGCCTTTGGCATGTTGCTTTTAGAACGAAATTCTGAGTGGCAAGAACAGAAATGTTTCAGCAGAGGAGTGGAATGAAATTGTGGGGTATTTACCTTCCTCTCCTGTGCCCTGTGCCAGTTTCTCCAGGCCTGTGATTGTAATTAAATATCCCATATGTTGATACAAGTCTTCACTGTACTGCTTGTTGGTTCGTGCATGGTGACCGATGTTTTTTGAGGGTAGGCAAGGCCATGCCAAAGGAGTTTACATTTGTACTGTGGATACCCAGTTCCTGTGAGCTGATAAAGTTTTATGGGCATTTTCTTCTCTTTTGCTTTTAAGCTTCTTGAAGCAGGCTGTCTTAGGCCTGCTCTCTGTATACATAGACTTCAGTTCACATTGATACTGTGATTGATTCATTATTGTTCTTTCTTAAAGCAACATTGTCTCCAGGTGACAAGTTGTTCTGCCAACTTTTTTGTGTTTGTGAGGAAAACTGTCTATGTAGAGAAGTAATACTGCATATTTTTAACGCTGCTACTCTTCTACAAACCTGAGGGGAAAAATACTTGCTTTCCATTCTGCTTCTCCCAATGTTTTTTTAAGATGTTTTTCCACTTTCCAGTTGCCATTTCCCTTGAAGCATTTTATCATTCTTTTCCTCAGTTAATACTGATTCTCCTCCCAGGCTTGTTTTTCTTTGTTGAGGCTTTGGTTCCCACACATGTAATTGAAGACACTGACCGCAGTATCTGTAGACTTGTAGGGTGAGCCAATATCCTGTGTTGTTCATCTCTAGCATTTTTTATAAATTTTGCCTCTGGGGTTTGTATTGCTGATGTTCAGTTTCTGCTTCATCTTGCTGCCATTCTCAACTGTAATATAACTTGCTGGACCCAGCATGCTTTTGCCTGCTCTTTCATTTTCTCTTCTTCTTTTGTGCAATTTTTGTGTAAAAAGTAATACTTTTCGTTATTTGGCTGTTAAAATAACAGGACTCAGCTTAGGAGGGCTACAGGTCCTGATCTTATGAGGCAGTCCAGAGAGACCTCTTTCTCTTCACAGAGTCCCACCAGAATAGCTGAGATTTCTCAAGAGAATGGAATGCCCAGGTGGCTCTGCTTGCAGGTTAGGTGACATCATTTATGTTTAGGTTTGAACAAGGTGGAGTATTTACTATACCCTCAGCGGGTTAACTGTTTTCCTAGAGTGAGGTCACTTTATCGTGGTCATAATAAGGAAAAGGACAGTTGTATAAAGAATTATCTGAAGTATTTCCAAAAAGGTAAGTGACTGAAGCATGTTGTTTCTTCTCTCTTGAAGGTCTAAGTGTCAGAAGTCCTACCCTGAGTCTTTAAGTCCCTTGGGCAGTGGCTCTTTGCTTATTGATAGCAACTTTGCTTTGTGTGAGAGTAAGAATTGTTGTAAATAGTTTAAGCTGAGGTCATGCAAACGCTCAATTTCACACATCCACTGGCATTTCTTCACACACCTGTGTGCAGAATTTCACAGAATTATCACTTAAGCTGACAGGACCTAATGTTTCTGTTTCTCTGTTCTCCAAAGGTGTTCGCAAATAAAGAGTTTTTATTTCTTTTTCTGCAACCAAAATGAGAGAGACAAATAAGAGAGGGCCAAAGAAGTACAGAGACAATAGAGAAAATAGTGAGCACAAAAGATTTAGGGGCAGGGGCAAGGGAAAGAAATTTATCAGAATAGTATGAGAAACAAATACAATTACCTGGCTAAACTCGATAGAATATTTCCTAAAGATAGGACCTGCCAGCAGCCTTAGTTCCCTTTTGTTTCACTCCTCCAAACCGTTGTTTCAGAAGCCCATGGTGTCAGCTGCTCTGCAGTTTTCTCCCGTGTTAACACATGCATTCTCTGTACTTCCCCTAGTTTGCAGTGCCCTTCTGTGTCATCTCTTTCTGAGATGGTTGCTTTTTTCAGCCACAGGGTCTTAACAGGAGAAAGATGCTTGGAGGAATGTGGCTGTAGCACAAACACTTTGCAAGTTCTTATGCTCATTTCCTCCCCTTAAACTGGCAATATTTAGTTACTGGCAAACACATTGCCTCCAGGCTCTTTGTTGGAGAGTGTAAATACTGATTTGTGTGGTTTTGAGTTCCCCCCTCACCATTGTTGGGTGGTTTTAGTTGTTTGGGTTTTGTTTGTTTTGGTTTTGGGCAGGGATATTTGGGGGTTTTTAACCTGTGTGGTCAACCTTGGCTTGTTCAGTGTTCATGAAACAAGTTCTGTAATGGAAAACATCTCAGGGTACAGTAGGTCTATAAAACCTTATCACTGTATCAAGCAGGGGGTCCTACTGAAAACAGAACGTGATCAGTTGTATAAAATATCTGTGTAAATACACATCCTCTTCAGGCGTCTTTACTTTGAGAATGACCTAAAAATGGCACCTTTCCACTTACTGGATTCACGGGGACCCTGTTATCTACTGACTTGAGTTGCTGATGCTTTTTGCTTTTGTTCTGCAGGAGAGGCTGAATGAAATATGGCAGGGAATGAGGATCCCGGGGTTTGTGTGTCTTCCCCTAAAATAGGCATGCTCTGATTTAGAATTAGTCTCACAAAATGCACGTAGGAAACTATTACAGATCTTTTTTTGCCCGCAGTGGGAAGAACCTTGCTCGAGACTTTGTGGAGTTAGTAGTTTTAAAACCCCTTCAGATTAAATTGTTATATTTGATACAACATTCTGGAAACCAGACACATGAACCATGAGCATTCCTATGCCATTTTTAGTCATTGTCAGAGATGAAGTACACCATAATGCAGAACTTTTCAGAACTTGCTTTCGAAATAACTGGTTTTGTGCTGTCTTCATACTACTGAAATATTTCAGTGTGTCAGTGAGTGTTGCCATTTACTGCTGCTTCCCAGTCTGCTGACATAATTAATGAAAAAGGGGAACCTCAAAAGGAGAACAGTGCATGAAAGAGGCTGGAGACCTTTACGGTTTTTTGAAGGTAAGTTTTTTCCCTACTTAGTAAGAGTAGTTTATTTTGGAAAACTATTTACGCTGAACTAGCATTTGGTTAAATCACTAGTCCACATTAAGACTTGCCTTCAAACAGCCACGGAGGTTTCCAGCTCTTATTTTCTGTTGTGTAAAAGCCTTATTTTCCCAGCCTGTGAGCATTCATCCTGCTATTGTTCAGGATGCAGAACTCCCACTGACAGCAGTGCAGCATTCTGTGTAGCGGTAGGTGTCAGAACGCAGCGTTATGTCAGCAGACCGCAAGATGTTCTTTCATTTTGTGATTAATCACTACAATTTAATGGACATAGGCAGTGCAGGAAGGCTTTAAATTCCCTTCAGCTGAGCTGAAATTATCTTCTGTTTCAGTTCTTTTTCTGTTCTGCTGGAAAATAGTGTGATTTTCTCTCTTGTCCGTATACCACAAGTACGGTATCTATATATCAGAAGTAGTTTTTTTCCTTGGTTGTGGGTTTTGGGTTTTTTGTGTTACTGGTTTGTGTGTGGGGTTTTTTTAATGTGGACTTGTTATACCTGTGAGGCAAGGCTGACTGGGATAGCCATTTCTGGGATCCTGCATGTAACCCATGCTGAAAACAGATAGAAAAAGATGGATACCAGAAGAAGACAGTGGCAGCTGGATACTAAGGGAGATGGTGTGAGCTAGGTTGGCTCTTTTATGTGCTTTTTGCCAGTCTTGTTCTCTAGATAATTGCTTCGGTGTTCTTCCATTACCTTCTTTTCACCTAGTTTAAAAAATAAAGTAGGTGTGAACTCCTGAGAGCTGAATCATCAGTGTTAGATCTTCCCAAAGGCTGAGTTCCAGTAAGTGTTAGGTAGTTGGTGTTTACAGTCCTAAAGTGGTTGCAGTATAATTCTAGTTAATTCCTCAGGCTTATGAAGAACCTCTGAGGTTTTAAGGTAATCAGATAACATAAAGGATAAGATCTATAAGTTATGTCTTTCAAATGTAGAATACAGGTTTCTGTGTCTTCTGATCTCTCCAGCTTGCTGGTTAGTAGAGTCATCCAGCTCTAGAGAGTTTGTGATGCCACGTTTATAGGCGGAGCAACACAGAGATAAGGAAAACTTAAAACTCATCTACAAAGCTACCTGGCATTCTTTTCTCTGCTGTTTTCCAGATTTCAGTCTTGGAGCCAAGCATCCTTGATGCTGTGCTATTTATTGCAGTCTGGATTTAGAGGGATTAAAGTCACTAATGCAGGAGTTTCGCAGTACTGTTAATGCAGCAATGTAGGAACAGGCCTAATAAGGATGGACACATCCCTCTCCACTTACTGTACTAATGTGATCTTATTTTCTCTTGTCTTCCTAATTCCAGGTTTGAAAGAAGGGGGTCAGACCATGAAAAAGCTGTGACAGCTGTTTTCAGAGAAACATTTTTTATTTGGTTTTTAATAGAGATTTTTTTAGTGTTTTGCAGCATATAGAATTGATTTAATTATTTGACAGTTCTTTTTTTTTTATTTTAGGGAGGTGCAAGCAAGCCAGCGCTCTGTGGCCATAATTGCTGAGATGATCCATACAGCCAGTCTAGTTCATGATGATGTTATTGATGATGCAAATTCTCGCAGAGGAAAAAGGACACTTAATCAAATCTGGGGAGAGAGGAAAGTGAGTTTCCTAATAAGTTTAAGACTTGCCTTTGAGTTTCAGCAGAGCACAAATACCTAGAGGTTTGTAACGTTACTATCCCTAGGTCTTGGGATGTGTCAGAAAACATATGAAGAGGTGTGCACAGTTTGTGGGTGAGACAAATGTGTTTTCCTTTTCTGAGCTGTTTGGAAGCATTAGATAATGAACGATTAAAGCGTGTGAATGTTGGGCCTGTTCAGCCTCGAGAAGAGATGACTGAGAGGGGCCCTCATCACAAGTATCTGAGAGCAGTGTCAAGAAGATGGATCGAGGCTCTTCTCAGTGGTGTCAAGTAATGGGACAAGAGGCAATGGACAGAAAGCTCCACCTGAATATGAACAGATTGCCCAGAGAGGCTTTGGAGTCTCCCTCACTGGAGAAATTCAAGAACCACCTGGACACAATCCTGTTCCATGTGCTCTAGGGTGACCCTGCTTGAGCAGGGAGGTTGGACCAGATGACCACTGTGGCCCCTTCCAACCTGACCCATTCTGTGATTATTACTGGTTTTACGTTCCCTGTGCTGTTCTCAGCAATGCTGTTAAAATACTTTCAACTTGTACCTCATCCTGAATGCTGATCGGCAGGAAGTTTTTTTTGAAAGTGGTGTTTCTTCACAGAGCATTACAAGAAAGGTCTTCACCAGAAAATGCAAGGAAGGAACTTAGGGCAATGCAGAGTTCATGTGGCGTAACAGCCACAACAGAGTGGTCAAATAGAGAGCTAACGTTCAAAAAAACTTCATGGGCAAACACATGTTCAGGTACTGCATACAGGGAGGACAGTGCTTATACAGAAAAGTACAAACAGCACTATAAGATAGGGATTCAAAACGAACTTAGATTTCAATGTTTGGTTTTGTGTTTTTTCTCTCTTAAAATGAGATTCTTGTGCTTTATGTAGGAAAGTTACGTGATGTGAGTAGATCTGACAAATGAAGGAAACTGTACTGTCTGTAGTAACACAGGAAAAGACTTAAGGGATCAACTTTGTTGTTGTTGTTGTTCTTAGGCTGTTCTAGCTGGTGACTTCATCCTCTCAGCTGCTTCTGTAGCTTTAGCACGAATTGGAAATACTACTATCATCTCTGTTCTAACTCAGGTGATTGAAGATCTGGTGCGTGGTAAGGTCTTTTCCTATTTTTATCTTCCAGTCTCCTTGCCTAAGCAGTAAACCCACAAATAAAACCTCCCATCTGTGCAACTTTTTAGGTGAATTCCTCCAACTGGGTTCCAAGGAAAACGAGAATGAGAGATTTGCTCACTACCTCGAGAAGACTTTTAAGAAGACGGCGAGTCTGATAGCAAACAGTTGTAAAGCAGTATGTACGTCTGTCTCTTCTGAAGTTAACATACCATACTGTAAGCTTCACAGCTAAACTCCTAGTGTTGCTGTTTGCTCTGGAGACCCTCCAAAGCAAACCCTTGAAATGGTATTCTGCCAGAATGCGAATGGGTTTGACATTGTGAATTTTATCACAGTTCAGCTGTGTAGCCTCCAATATTGGTTTTCACTTTTTCTTTGCATTTTTAATTTATACACAGATTTATTGTATTCTCAATTGAATCAAAATAAGGTTCAGATAATCAAAACAGTGGCAGTCTTCAATTTATGAAATTCTGCAACTTTGAGACAGTGGTTTTAAACTCAGTTGATCATTTGTGAGCCTACAATTTGATTTTAAATCTTCTTTGACATCTGGCCCTACTCATTGGTGCTGAGTGAGACCTTAAATGGTAACAGCGGGAGGAAACAATTAATTCCTAGAATCAGAGAGCATGCTGAGTTGGAAGGGGCCCATCGGGATCGAGTCCAACTCCTGTCCCTGCATGGGACACCCCAAGAGTCACACCATGTGCCTGAGAGTATTGTCCAGACACTTCGTGAAGTCTGTCAGGTTTAGTGCTGTGACCACTTCCCTGGGGAGCCTGTTCCAGTGCCCAGCCACCTTCTGGGTGAAAACATTTTCCTGATGTCTCTACATCCCATTGTAAAAAAATGAAACGCATGCACTTCTTGACTTGTCTGGGGGGTTTTAATTATCAATTGCTTTATCCAACCCTGTCACTCGGTTCTGTTACTCGATTACAAAAAGATCCAATTCAAGATGATGTTCTTACTCAAAAATAGATGTTCAGTTTTAGTGCAGAAATTGAGGTGGGTAATAATCTCAAAAAAAAGAGTTTTCTCCCCAAAATCTCCCCAAAAGAGAGTTTCGGTTATTCTTTTTAGAAAGGCAGTATAGCTGATGGATTCTATAGCAAGAGGGAGTTCTAAGAGAATTAGACTAAAAATCTCTGCTAGTGTTAATCATCTTCCTTTGTTCTCAGAGAACTGGTACATTTGTGCAACAGCAGTTGAAAATTGCGTATATCAAAAGGATCACATATAATGAGACACACAGATTTTGGGGGAGGGAAAATATCTTTCCTTCTAGTTGGAGGAAAGAAATTAAGTCTTCTGGATTGCTCATATTAATGGCAATCCGACCCTGACAATTTTCTTTTGCAAATCTTCTTTTTATATCAGTAGGCACCTGGACTAGTAAAGAGCATCACATAATTCTGCTACCCCATAAAAAACGTACACAAGTTTTTATATTCATTTTGACAGTCTGCCTAAAAGAATCTTTGCAGATAGAAGAAATCACCTTCTCACTGGGTGGATTCTCCTTACAAGTGTGCTAATTTAAGCTTTTTTCTTTTTGTGACTTGCAAGAGTTAAGGATTTAAGCACTTCCCTCGATATTAAGGCTGTGATGCTGGTGAAGGGGGTGTTTGGCTGCTTTTTTTCTAGTGGCTGGTCTGAGTTGTTCCATTGCTGAATTGCTGGAATTTTACAGGCTGTAAAATTTGTGTGAGAAAGGAAAACCGAGAGAGGAGGTCTGTCTTCATGGCAAATCCTTACTTGCTGCACACAGTGCTAACAAGTTGAATATGTATGTTTTCCTCAGTTTCTTTCTGCATGGATTAGGAGAGATCTATTGATAGCAGTTAAAAGGGATTTTTTTTTTTTTTTGTTTGGGATTTGGGGTGGGGGGGGTTTGTGCATGTGGGTGTTGAGATATTTTTGTTTAGATGGCTTTGGCTACTGAGGAAATGGAATCAGAAGGGAGTTCTGTTTTCTGTAGGAAAAATGATAAGCAGGATCATCGGTTCTAGCTTGAAAAGAAATTCAGTTAGGGAATCAAGACTATTCATACCTTGTTTTCAGGGACAAAAGTAAGAGGAGAGATTATGGATTTTTAAAGCAGTTCAGTTCCTGTTAATGACAGGAAAAAACTGATTTGTTGCTGTGGTTAAATAAAATATAAATATTAATTGGAAAGAAGATGTCAGACAAGTTCAGGTGGCACTTTAGAATTCCACGGTGCCATGCTTTCGAGATGGAAGAGTAGAGTATTTCTGGAAAAATGTCTAAACAAGACATACACTGTTATAGATTCTGTACCACCAAAGCGTTACTGCATTTAAATCAAAATCCTTTCAGTTAGGACTTGGGGACAGAACAGTCTGTTGAAGATGTTAAGGGCCATGCCAGTCTCCGGTTTATTTCTACAATAGTTCTGCGTGAGGGAATGTTACCAAAGTTTCAAAGTGTATTGTAAAAGGAAACAGTGGCAGATGTCCCGGAGTCATTGAAGCCTTAGTTACTGCAAGGCATTTTTCAGAGAAACATGACGTGACTTCAGTTCAAGAATTCAGAAACAATAAAGCTGAAGTGGAATTTCTATTTAGTCATCAGGCCAGCTGGAGATAGCAAAATAACTCGAGCAGGTTTTCTGTCCTTTTTAAAGCCTGCTGTAATGTGAATTCTGGAGCTTCATAAAGCTGTTTCTGCTTTGCACAGTATACTTTCAGATGAGGGATTAAATCATGCTTGCTTTGAGGTAAGTGTAAAGGTGCACTAGAGATTCTTGGTTTCTGTATTGGGAGGAAGCTTGTGCCTCCATCCCCCCCTCCTCAAGGGTAGTTCCCAGGAGGGTTTGAGGAGCCCAGAGGAAGTCAGCGGCATTCCTGGCCGCAGTGGAGGACGAACACGAGGAGGGTGCATCGCTGACAGCGTAGCAGCACAGCCAGGGCAGTGGCTGTCAGACCACAGGGCACAAGCTCAGAGGGTTTTCCATCCTTGAAGATGCTCAGAAACCAAGTGGACACAGCTCTGAGAAACCCGATCTAACTGTGAAGTAAACGCTCCTTTGAGCAGATGACTTTCAGAGTTTCTTTCCAACCTAAACTATTCTGTGATCCTCCTGGAAAGAGGAACACTGCTCCTGTCCAGAAAAACAGTGGTGGATGAGCCAGGAATGAGAAGGCAGGAACCCGACTGCTTCTGGAGATGGGCATGGAGGAGAAAGGCTGGAAAAGGGGAAGATTTTAGAGCCTTTTCCTTTCCATGGAGTCCACAAATCTAGGAGTGCAAGAACAGACATCTTTTGTGGTGTTTATTCAAGCATATTCTGGCCCAGCAGCAGGTTTTCCTCTCTGACCTGCATAGCAGTGGTAGAGATGTGCAAGTGCTTTCAACTCCAGCTGCCGTATTTCACACATTAAATATCAGAGCAGGCTGTATCTACCCAGAGCTGGTGATGTATTTCATGGATGTGAAATTCAGTAAAGAGGCAAAATTGGTTTATAGTCTCTCATATAATGTAACAGAAACAACTTTCTATTGCAAAAAGTGTGTCTGAAATAACACCAAGCAGATTGTCTTACTTTGCTGAATTCAAAGAACCTTTCTAAAGAATTTGTTCCTCTTGGTATTAGGAAGGATTTTTCATCATGATTTAGTGGAGGACAGGCCTAAACTCTTGCAAGATTAAATTTGTCATGAACCAGTCATACCTCTTCAGGGATGAATAGGTATGACTATAGGATGTTTTCACAGGGGGAGCTTTATCAGTTAAACACGTCACTGTATTTACTTCGTTATCCTGATTTGTACTTGCTGTTATCCCAGGACGTTATCCCAGTCCAGCTCCAGTTAACTCCATGTGGGAGTGACAGGCTGCCTGGCTGCAGCCCAGCCAGTGTCCAGCTGGGGGCAACAATCTACAAGAGCAGCTTGAGAGCATTGCGTCCTGAAGGAGCTGTCTGGTAGACAGTCCAGTCGTTGCAGGTTTATGGTGCGGTCATGGCCAGAGGGTTGCTCACTTGAGGATGACTAGCAAATCAAATCAAATCAAATCTCCTGAATTTTTAAATTTTTTTTGGTCTTGTTTTTGTCTGTGGACAAGGAATGACCTGTCAGATTAAATGAGGAAGCTCTTTTCTTTACATGGTACTTCCTCTCACTCTCTGCCAGCTAGTGCCCACTCTGACCCTTTGCCATTAACCAGGATTTTGCCACTGAATTCCATATTTTAATCCTCCACATGGAATGAAATGTGGTGGGAGGTAAGGATTTCATTGAAACAGGGTAGATGCAGTCCCCCTGCCGTGCTGATATTATGATTTGTATTACAGAAGCAACCAAAAGTTTGCATGGTACAGCAGTAAATGTTAGGTCTTCGGGCAAATACTGCTATTTAAGAGACAAGCATCAAAAGGATGATAAAAGGGCAAAATGTTCTATTTTGATAGTCCCTAACAGCATCTATTTAAATATCTCATATTTGCAGTTCACCGTGTTTAAGAGCCTTCAGGATTTTGTGTGATTATTAGAGGTAGCATTGTTTTCCTGCTGTACTGTCCTCCACTTTTAAATAAAATTGGGGAATGTATGATGCTGTTAATTCCTCAGTCATCCAGATTCCTCTGGGATTTAGTTATTATCCACAGATGCAGGTTATGACTGGGAAGTGTTCTGATGCTCAGATATGAAGTGCTCTGATGCATGAAATAATCTCTCATTTTGTGCAAGTTACATCACATTTATTAGGATATAATGTTGTTTCTTATTTCCATCTTCACGTTCACCTTCAAAGCTACTACGGGACTCGCTTTTAATTTGTGTTTGGTTTTGGGGTTGGAGGTTTTTTTATGATCCTACCTTACACAGTCTTAAAGAGGAATTTAGATAGGTAGTTTTTTATATATATATAGACATACACATACGTATTTTTATATTTTGTGGTTTTCCTAGCGTATGTTTTTATTCTTAAGTAAAATGTATCTTCACTCTTTGTGTTAGTCACAGCAGATTTGGAATGCTTGCAATAAACTAGGGTGGACTTTTGTCCCCTGTTCCTAATTGGTTTATTGAAGGTTGAAATAAATCTGAGTATTTAAATTTAACCAACCTCATTTTGCAAAATGTATAATCAGTACATAAATGCAAAAAGTATAAATGCCCTTACTTTGAGGCAAGATATTAATCCTCAAACCTTAGTTACTGTCCTGTATTTTAGTTCTGTGGAGTTTATTCAGCAAAATTTCTGTCTCTCAAGAAGTTGATTGTACATTCAAGTAAAATGTTTATCTCAGTTTAGTGATACCTTTGTCAGCTTGACGTGCTTTCTTCATTTGCTGTCTTTTCTTTGCCACTAATTATTCCTCAGTACCTTTGCCTGCAAGCTAATCAACTCATCTTCCTGAGCAAGTCAGATACAGTTAACATCACCTTAAAAATAATCTTCCTTATCTCATCTGTCCCTCCTGTACTGGGTTCAACACATCCAGCTTTGTGATCTTTTATGAGACATGTAATGTCCATTTATCTGTTGTCTGACCTCCAATTATCCCCTGGCTGATTTATATATGTAATTAGCTTAATTTCCCCATCACTGGACTGTATAGGACTACTGCCCTGCATGTGAAGTGCATCCACATTTCTTCTCTCTTTATCCTTGCATTATAATTTCTGAGCCTGATAAATATTTAATGAAGCTAATCTCTTTGCAGACTTGAATGTAGTTTTAATACTGCACTGCTGTTGAGCCTTGTTTTCTTGTAAGCTTGGCTAGTTGTGTGTCTCCATGAGCATAGATCAGCCAGAATGTGCCCAAGTCAGCTTTTTTTTGCCTTTCCCAGATCCCTCCTGCCTGTGCTGGCTGTGTCACACCTATGGTCAGGGGCTAGAAGTGGATGCTAACTAAAGCTTTCTATTTACTTGGGGTTTTTGTCTTTTCAGGTTTCAATTCTAGGCTGCCCTGATCCCAAAGTTCATGAGATCGCATACCAGTATGGAAAAAACGTTGGCATAGCTTTTCAGGTAGGGTTTTTGTTGAACTAAATAGAATCTAAAATCTAAACTTCTCCAAAGTGCCTTAGAAATCAAAGTGTGCTGTCTTAATCCTTCCTACAAATCTTGTATTTAACAAGGATTATTCTGTATTTAGCTATAATTTTTAAAAGAGAAATTTTAAATAACCTGTATGTTCATTTTTTCCAGCTGATAGATGACGTGCTGGATTTTACATCGTGTGCCGACCATCTGGGGAAACCAACAGCAGCAGATCTGAAGCTTGGATTAGCTACAGGCCCTGTCTTGTTTGCTTGTCGACAGGTGAGTGAGCAGGAAGCTGTTTCCTCGAAACAAGAAGTGTAAAGGACTCCTCACAGGACCAGCTGAAACACATCACATCTCCAGTGTCAGTGATGAGCATGGCCTGGGCACATGTTACAAATCACTGTGTTCAAGATCGGATGGATTCTGTGCACACACAAGTTCTGAGAAACACCTTCCTGCACCTGCTACTTACTGTTAGGCCCTTGTAGGTATTCAAAGTGTTTTAGCACATTTTCTGTAGGCTGTTCCTAAGTAGCTTTTTGTTTGTGTTCTCTCCTGAGACATCTTGTTCTTCCCAGGCTTGACTGTGTATGTAGGCTGTTTTGCTTAGTTCTGGGCTTCGTAGCCATCTGAGGCCAAGAATAGAAGTCCCCGCCTTGCTTTTAGTTGGGTCCTTTTATTTATTGGATTTGATCTCTTCATCTCTTTGTCCTCAAGTATTACCCAGTTACAAACATGGGTAGCTTTCCTGTCTGAAGGTTAGATAAGAGAAAAAAGAGTGTCATAAATAAAGCAAGCTTAAAATTGGTCAAGATTTTCAGTGCCCTAAAAATGATTTGGAGGAGCAGAATGAAAATAGAAGTGCGAGCAGCACAAAAAGAACATTAAAATTGGTGCTAATCCATTAACGGGAAAGAAACTGGTTTAATTCCTTGCTCGAGTGTCTTGTTCACCAGAGGCAAGCAGATTCGGGACTTAAAAAGCAGTCCTTCCTACCAGGCTTCACAGTGTGATACAAAAACTGGCACAATTAGTTCCAGCAGAGCTCTCGTTATGATCTCTCAGTGGAATTGCTTAGAGCTTGACATGGGAAAATTTTTAAATCATTTAAAAAAACCCAACAACTTTGACATTTACTTCCCCCTCTGAAAGTGCCTGGGGTGGGGGGAGGTGGAGCATGCACATTTGTTTGCTTCCTTATCCTTTGGGCATTTACAAGGATCTGTGTCTCAGGAAAGACAGGGGAGCACAGAGCACCAGCCAACTGACCAGGCAGATGAATGCATATTGAGAACAACCTTCTCCATGTCCTCCGTGTCTCCCCACTTACTCATCTGGGGCATTCACAAGCATGTTCTTGAATCATGATTTCAGAATTGTGTCATCAGCAATTGGAACCATCCAAAGAACAGTGACACACTGAGGTAGAGAGAGAGGATGGAATTAATGAAACTGTTTTCCAGTGTGCTAAACCCATGTGCATGCAGATGGAAACAAGGCATGTTGCAAATACCCAGTTTTGGCAGGGAATGGGTGACATTGATTGTCTTGTGGGTGTTGAATATTCCAATTTTTAAATTAAAACTATTCTTTATTAATTTGTTTGGGTTGTCTGTCTCTGAACTTCCTCTATCTTTTAATGAGCTTTACAAGATAAATTAGTTCATAATATAGAAATACAAGAAAAGAAAATCTGTCAGTCCTATTTTAAAATCTTGGGTTTTTGTAGGTCACTTTTAAATGCTTTTCCTCATTTATATCTCTGATAGATGGGAAGTGTACGTTTTTGCATTGAAAGATAACTTGACCATCTTATAAAGTTTTCTGCATTAACCGGAAGGCTTCTTTGCTGAAAATTTCCTGCTGTTTTCAAGAAGCTGGAAGAACAGCACTACAGACTTAACTGATACATAAACAAAGCACAAGTGCTAAAACAATGTGGAACTTCAGCAGAGACTTACCTGTGCTGCTATTAAAAGATATTTCATATATTTGTATCTGAGAAAACGAACTCATGAGCCAGGACTTGAAGGCAGTCCAAAGTGTAATTGGTAATTATAGGCTGTCTTTTCAGAGTAGTATTGCTGCTATCCTTTCATGTAGCTAGTACTCCTCAAGTTGTCTTCCTGACAAACATTCGTTAGTTTCTCATGTGCTCTGGATCTTCAATGACAGATGCCTTTTCTTCCTATCCTATCCTCTCCCCTCCCTTTGAAATACATCTTTGTGCATTAGAAGATAAAGGAGAAAAAAATGTTTAGCTTCGTACGAAACCTATTTATTCACTATTTAAAGTTAGGTCACTCAGTAATAAAAAAACCCACCCCATTTATTTTTTAAGGAAATTCACTAGTGTATGCTAATTCTAAAGCTACTCTTGAACTAGTACTACAACTGAAGAATGAGGGTTTATTTTTATTATAAGAATTCCTGTCAGATGCTGATGTGCTGCCCACTAAATACGCAGAGTTGCTAATAACAGCTCTGCCTTACAAGTTTGGGGATTTTTCGTGTCCTTTAGTGCTTAAATATAAAAAGTGATCCCATATGCATCCTATATAATTGTAAATATGAATAACGTGAAAATGGATTGCGTGACACTGCAATTAAACTGTCATTACCTGGGAAGGAAGCTAGGATCTAGAAAAAGCCATGACTTTCTTCTTTTAGATAAAGTATGAGTCACCAGTGAACTTCTGAATGTATCTCCAAGACTCTGTATGAGTAATAGGAAAATGTCACAGCACTGAGGGCTGCTACGTTCGTAGCTGAACAAGGTTGTAAAGCTGCGGTTTCAGGACCAAAGGTGCGCAAGGAAGGCAGATCATTGTTTCTAAGTGTATGGCAAGAACATCATCTGGGTTTGACTCTAATCCTTTCAGGCAAGATGAACAAACAGCTCTTTCCCTTAAAAAGAATTCTGCTGTGGAGTAGCGGTCTTGAGTTGTGGCCTTACTTTGTTAAGCACTAGGTTTCTCTGTTCCTAGGCTGTCTGAAGAAAGAGGCTGCATATTTAAATAAGTGATGTGAATTTCTTACGACAACTGACTTGAGTTACCTATGTGATTTGTAGGGAATCGAGCACGCAGTGCTAACTACAACTCTACGTGACTGAAAACAAAATACCTTATAGTTGTCATTTTTCTCTTGTTAAAAAAAAAATTGTGTATATAAAATAGCAGCACAACGGAAAACGTAAGAGGATGTAACAACCCAAGTTACCGTGAGGGGGTTTTAGAAGTTGAACTGTGTAATATTGCAACAACAAACACCTTGGGTTCTGTATGTGTGGGGGAAGAGGTGCTTCTTCTAGGAGTGCCACCACTAACCATCATTTGTGATAGCAGAATATCTGATGCAGATTATATACCAGGTAGCAGCCACATCAGAAATTGCCACACTGGAGCATCTGCTTAACATGATCAAATGGCAGGTGCTGACTTCTGCTACCAACTGGCTACAGCCAGCAGAGCCAGATGGTATTGGTTTTAAATGCCTGGGGTCTGCTGTGCCATAGCCTACCACTGCAAGTATGCAGTACTTAGACTGCATACCCGCAGACTGCAAGTATGAACCTAAAGCTATACCTGTAGCAGCAACAGCGACGGGGGAAGAGGGCTGTACTTTGGTGGTGTTCTCACCTTGGCAGGGCAGGCAGCTACATGGAAAACAACTCAAAAGCAAGTACAAACCCTTCTTCCTTTGTGCTTAGTTTCCAGAAATGAATGCTATGATAATGAGGAGATTCAGTAAACCAGGAGATGTTGAACGTGCACGGAAATATGTGTTGCAGGTAAGACCGATACCAAATATTGCTGTTGTCCCTGCTGCTCAATCTGAAATTCATTGTCCCTGAAGTAAAATATGTCAAATACCTGCTGAGTAGGATGCAACGTACAATGCCAAGTTAGAACTCCTCAGCTCTCCTACTGGCACAGTGTTTTAGCAAAAATGCTGTGCACTGAAGAGCTTTTTTTCTTTTTTTCCCTACAATAGCATAAAACCCACATAATAATAAATAAAAAGCTCATGCATGAACTCAGTATCCAACAGCTGGTATAAGTGGCACATAATTACCAGTCAGTCTTGTAACTGCAGTGCACACCCCATACCAGTTTTAATTGATTCTGGTCTAAAAAGACTAATGGTCTGTGCAAAATTAATACTTATTTTTCAGAATAGCATGGGGTTTTTGTACATCTCTATTTAGGGCAGGAGGGGAAGGGATAAACCATTAATTTCTAGTGTGTTATTACTACCAGTGCTGTTTTATAAGTCGCTTACACGTAGCATGGATGAGTTTTAGTACCTTGACAGTTTAGGGAAGGTAGGTGGGCTTCCCTGATTACAAAATGAGTCCTCCTCCTTTCCCCTTCAGAATATAATTTGTTAGGGTACTTACTGACCTTAAAACTTCCCCCTGTGACTGGAAGAGGCAAAAGACAGGAGGAGGCCGATCAGTTCTGCAATTCCTTTCTGTGTCTCCTTCCATCAGAGTGATGGCGTGCAGCAAACGACCTACCTCGCCCAGCGCTACTGCCATGCTGCCACGCGCGAGATCCGCAAGCTGCGGCCGTCCCCCGAGAGAGAGGCCCTCGTGCACCTGACAGAAATGGTTCTCATGCGAGACAAGTGAGAGACCTCCTTCCACTCATTCTGGCAGCTACTTACCAGACTGTGCCTAAATTTATTTCAAAAGTTATTTGCTTCCAACACAAGCTACCAAAAATTATTTTTTTAAAAAAAACCAACCTTTTTTTTTTTTTTGAAGTTCTACTTTCTTTTCTTTTTTTAAACAAAAGTTTAAAGTGTTTTACTGCAGGAAGCCATGCAATTCAGAGCAAATCAAACTGTGCTGTACAATTGTTTTAGCGGGGGCTATTGATTGTGGGGGATGGGGAAGATGTTTACATGTTGATGCACAAAGGCCACAATGAGAATAAATATAAATCAGTGTATGAAAACTGAAGCTGTTCCAAATTTCACTTGTTTACACTAATAAACAGAGCATGCATGTACAGGAGCTGGTAAACTCCTGTGAAGAGAGATGGTTTGAATGCTTCCCTGGCTGTTTAACAACAAAAGCATCTGGCATTGTATATAGAGATACTGGTTTACTGTAAAAGACTACATGTAGTTTTAATTGGTTATATACATCAGTGAGTTCCAATTCATGCTATTGGTGGCTACTTGCTAGCAGTTAACATGATGCAGAATTTGAGACTGCTACCAAATGAATGCTTTCGTTCAGAAAATGGAAGGCTCGGTATTTCTAATTCACACTAAAAATGAATGATTCACCAGCCAGTCAAACCTGCAACTCCATCACTTTCCATCACTCACTTACAGAATGTATTCAGTACCTTCCCAGAAGCCTGCTTTGAAGTCCCAGACACATTCCTCTCACAGTAATTACCCAGTACTACCACATTCCTTCTCAGGTTATTTCAGCCACAGAATAGGCAGAGCAGGGAAGCCCAGCCTCTCTGGCTATCTGTGCCTGTGATCCCGTAACACAGTGGCCAAGTTCCTGTCACGTGTGTTCCCCTGGGTGCTATCTGGAGGACAGCCTGCTCCCTCTGCTCAGTGGGGCACCTCACCGAGCCACGCAGAGAGAGTTCCCACACAGACCTGGCAGGTACAGGTGGTGTCCAACCTACTGCATGCGGGTAACTCAACTCAATCAAGAACCCTCGCTAAAATTAAATGTTGGCAGAAAAGAACTTCTAAGAGTATGTATAAGTGTGTAATTCAGGTTTCAGATCTAATTTATTTGCCCTCTGTCAGTGATAAAGTCATGTTACAAACATTTGCTTTTTAGTACATTGTCTGGGATAACAGCCATGATTTTGCTACGTTAGCATTCCAAACTTCTTTGCCAAGCCAACCAACAAAGTAATGGACAAGACCTTTGGTTCACTTATATATTTATGAATGGAAAAAGTCATAATGTAAATTTACTCATTAAAAAAACTTGGGTACAAATTACACATACATAAGACCACCCATTTTTTGAATCACATGGACACCTTAGACCCAAACAACTCATTGTAATAGACTTTAGTGAGAATACTCCAGGTAAAGATTACAACAATTGGAAGCATCTTGGATTTTTAAAAAAGTATATTTCAATACATAAGTTTGTATGCATGCTTTAAACAAATATAGTTCAAGAATGAGCAAAGAGTCTAAACAAAAAGTAATATGACCAGCACTAACATTAAACTTCTCATCCAGGTTTTAATATGTTAGTCTAACGTAGTGTTAGTTACCATGCTGTACTGAAAAATGTAATGGCACAATCTGATCATGGTTCATTAAATATTATACCCTACTTCCCCATAATATTTAGGCTGGTCATAAAATTAACAATGCATAAGTAAATAAGTATAACCAGTTATAGACAGTTGCTTGTTTTACAAATTGCCATCAGGTAAGACATACTGTCCCCAGAGACTCAGAGATGGACATTCAATCATACCATTAAAACAGTATGGCCTGAAGAAATGGGCACAATTTTTTGAAAGTATATTAAGACAATTCTGTTAGCTTTTAGTTACCCCTTGTAAATAATCATGGTATGACTTGAATACAAGACCAAACTTTGAAAAGCAAAGGATTTTAATCGGCATAGTGCATGATTGATTCAACGTAATTCCCAGGAAACAAGCCAGTTACTCGATTGCAAACTCCTTCATACCAGCCGTCATCGTTCTTCTTTATCACATAAATGATTGCACCCTCCATAAACGACAGCTCGTCGTCTTTGTCCTTTGTATAGTCATATATAGCAACAACTGTGGAATAAACGGGGACACATTTAGCATTTTATTAATAGCAACAGTATTAAAAAACAATTGTACTTCAGAAAATGTTAAAGATTAGTTTGCTATCGTGGGATTTTCAGTAATGAATTCACATGCTTTTCCTGTTGAACGTTAAGCCTAGAAAATGGAATTTCACTCTCCTTGCAACATTAGCTAGCAGTAAGAAGTGGGTGGTGACTGCACCGAACACTCAGTTAAGCTGCTGACAGAGAAGTACGTCCGGCTGTGACACAGTGAAGTGCAGCTTATGGACACTTAAAAGCTGAACTAGGGAATAACTGACTTGTGTGGTACCCATTTATGATCAGATTACCTCAAAAGCATATGGATCCCTTTATATGCATCTCTTGATTAGAACATGGCTAAAAAAAATTTTACAAAAATCATTGCACTAAGGGCCCTGCTTGCACCTCAGTGTGGCCTTGCACACATCGCTGCAAGAGCCACTGCACACAAATGAACGGTCTTTCCTACAGAGCTTTCGTGTCCTAAGGAGTTCCGCTGTTACTTTTCAAGGAGCTGCACTGAGTGCAAGTAGGAAAGTTACTGAAGAGGAATGTAGAAGCGACATTTGCTATTTTTCAGTACCTGCTTGGTGAATACTTTACTCTTACCAACCTCCAACTCGCTGTGTGCCATTATAAAAGCAGAGATTTCCCCAAGGAAAGAATGTTGCCACCACCAATACTGGAGTTAAAAACTACCACTGTGAATATACAGACCTCAGACATCACAGCCTTACCCTTCAAAATTTAATATGGATTTATGCAACTGATCAGCTTTATGAATTCCAAGAATCCACTATTTTACACCTACATATATTCTCAGATATCTGATATCTTAATGCCTAGCAATGATTTGCTGCATCAGTTACTTTCATCCCATGGGTATGTCCTGCACACAGTGAAGCTCCAAGTGAACACGGAACACAGGAGCTCTGCCACAAATATCACAGGTACCTGGCCCCATTTCGTACTCACTACAGCATGAGAAAACTGAGAAAACTTTTCATGAGAAAACTGGCAGCACTGCTGCTGACAAAATGGTCAGTGCCACAACACAGGCAACTCCACAGGCAGGAAATCTGCTTCTCCATTACTCGTGGGAAGAGATGTTTACTACGTGAGTTCATACCTAAGCACAGTTCACAGTCTGCTGATCTGGAGTCACTGATAAATCTCCAAGGAGACCTCAACACATTTTATAGTTCAAAGTCTAATAATCCACTCCAGTCATCCAGTTTGAGGGATAAATACAGCTTGGAATTTCTGTCCATTTTGCAGCAGTTTGTAGACGACTGCCCAGCAATTCTGAGGTAGGTACAGACAGTCCAACTCATCAGAGATGAAAGCCATCCAATTTGTATTTGCTTCTTGTGAAGAAGCTTTCTTTTTCATCCACTCTAGAATGCTTGAGGGTATTTTATCATTTGTCCAAAGAAGGATTATGTCTTACCACATTAGGTGTAGCCACAAACCAAGGAAAGCACGGTTTGAGTTCTGACTTGGGAGGGACGATGACTGTTTTCATCAGACCCACGTTAAATCCTTCGTTTCCTTCAGATACCATTAATCCTCCTGCACTAACACAGCTGCAATGCTTCTCTTACCTTTCTCTATATAGTTTTTAGGTGCCCAGGCAGGATCTCCATCTGCATAAGGATCACTGTACTGCACAACAGCAGCCTCCTCATCCTCATAATCCACGGGGGGTGGGGGTGGAGGAGGAGGAGAGTCATCAAACATCGGCATCTCATCGGGAGGCGGCGGCGGGGGAGGAGTCGGGCTATCAGCAACTAGAAACATTTGGAGATTATTGTTTTTTCTTAAATCAAGACAGGGTGGAGATGCAAACAAACCTGAGGCTGTGCACTGTAAATAAAAGGGCTGGGGGGGACACACACAGCATGCACTATAATACCATGCACTGATTAGAAACAGAGGCTTTGTATTAACAACTACAACACACAACTATATTTGTTATTAGTGGTCAAATCTATGTATAAATGCTACTAGAGTCAAAGCACATGCTGCGGGGCATAAGCTGAACATCAGCAGAGAGGAAAGGTTCCTGCTCCAATGTCCATGCGCTGCAGCGTTAGCTATGGAGGACTCCGAGTGGCACCCTCTGAGCCAGGCAGCAACAGGCCTCTGACTGGGCCAGCAGCTTGATTGGTTTTTAACAAATCCTTTGTCTGTAACAGTCACTTTAATTTACTTCTGAACACTGCTTCCTTGGATTCCTTCTCTCTCAGAGCTAGCATTAGGGAACAAAAAGATCTGGTGTGGATCATAAATACTAGTCTCTTCCCTGTTTAAGATTTAACCAGGTAAGAGGAAGCCAAGTAATCCTTCTGCAGAAGAAAAGCTTTGTACAGATCCTTATCTTGCAGACTAGCTTGTGTGTGTACGCACACATTCAGGATTCAACTAATAAATGGAAAACTATGACAGGCAGCTGCTGCTCTTAGGGAGAAAGTGCTCAAGGAATTAAAAGTATAATCCAAAATGTCAAATCCCTGCCCTGAGATTCTCCAATCAGCACAATTACAAGTTGCTTTGGGAAAGGGAAAAAGAGAAAGGCATTATGGTACAAATCACTTTTAAAATCAGTTCATTAAATTAGTTTCCAGTAATGTTCACAGCAGCTGGCAGCGAAATACAGAGATGGCACACTCAGATGCAAGACATCAAGTCACTTTATCCTATTCCTAGGGAGATGTGGTCCACTACACACGGACCTAGGTGTAAGCCCTATGAAGCCACAAGTTACTGAAAGGAAGCTACTGTTGCTAACATCAACTTTGTTATATAGCAATACAGATTCATCTTCAAGAGCTCTGGGATTCTGCACACTGACAACATAGGCTGAAAACCACTGGTCTAGGCAGGGTTTGATGGAACGAGGCATCAGGCCCCAGGATGTGCAGCTCCAGCACACAAATTTTGAAAAGAAAGCCAAGCAACAGAGAAAGAACAACATTGCAACGAGTGAAGCTTTAACTATTGATAGTTACAATGGCACTGGAGATTAGAAACTGGGGTTTTGTTTGCTTGAATGCCTTTTACTTTTGGCTGGTCACTACTCGAGTGGTGACTTAACCTCTGCTCTTCAGCCCCATGCCCCTGACAAGGGGCTTGGGCACAGCTCCCATGTCCTGTCTGGGTCAGACTGGCTGCACGGGGACAAGTCTGGCACCTGCTGCCAGGGGCAAAAGGGGGCAGGAGTTACTGGGGCAAGGGCTGCCTCAGCCCGCACACCCAGCCCGCTCCCTTCCCTTGAAGGGCCAATTCTTCACCTGCAAGCCCAGCTCCTCTTCAACTTGACCAGCTGAGCTGAACACCCCACAGCTCTCTCCATCAATAAGACTGGCTGCCACTGTATTAGTGATTCCTCTCCCATACAGAAGCCCATTTATGTCACTTGGAGACAGACTAACAAAGTCTTTGGCAGAGTGAATGCTACGTCCTGCCCGTTACTGAATAGCACTCACAGACAGGCTTCATTAATCCACCACAGACACATGACAACACCGTTTATGAATGGACTGGTTTTGTGCTGCAGTTTCAGCACATCTTCCACAAAATGTATTTCTCCCCTTAATTTCTGTCTGCAGCCAGGAAAAAAAACCAGTGTTGAAACAACAATTATTTGAGGTCTTGAGAAATCCTTACCTTATGAAATTTAAAAAAAAAAATTTAAAATGCAAAAAAAAAGTTATATCTATTCAACAATGAAGCTGTATATTTGAAAAGAAGGAAAGAGGGCAGGAAATGCAAGTGTGAAAGAAAGCACCAACACATACTCTAACTGAGACGCAGTGCGGGAACTGCAAGCTTTATGGGAAACATTTAAAACAATTCAATTTCACATTTAAACAAGTGGAGAGAATGGAACAGAAAATTAGACAAGTGCCACTCCACTGAAGTATCCCCTTGCCTCTTGGACTTTAACCTAGACTTTTCCTGGTTCTAAACTTAGCCAGACTCTAGGACAGCATCACTTCTCCTAGGGAAGAGGGAAAAAAAGCATACAAAAAGCCACACTAAATGAAAGGGTAAAAGGACAAGTATTTATCTAGCTGCAAACTGAGATCTTGTTTTGTATATATTCCCATCCTTGTTCTTTAAATGGGGACCAGCAGAGTCCTTTTGAAAGGATTGGGTGTGAGAGTACAGCAACTTATATCAAATCAGTTGGCCCTGAGCACCAGACACACTGGAAAACCTCTCTGAAGGAGATGCCCACAGTTTGGATGCAGGAGAAAAAGAAAAGGCATTGAATAGTTTCTAAGCCCTCTCTCCTTGCCCTCTGAAAGAAGTCCACAAGCAGAGGATGTTGCTTTCCAAACCCACAGATCTCTATGATGAGGAAAAGACAAGTCTATCCACGTCTTCCTAACGCCAGAGACTTCTTGCAGAAAACGAGGCCGATGAAAGTCTAGCACACAATGCCAAAACCCAACACCAGCCTCTACAGCCAGCTCTGCTGAGCGTACGCACAGGCTGCCACACGCACCCCTGCCTCCGGAACGAGGCAGCGGCAGCTCCGAGCCATACTCGTTATATAACTTTCCAACCCAAGGGACTATTAAAAGAAAGAAAATAAAGAACAATTCCTATGACCAGATTTCAAGCTTCAGCTATTTCGCTGCAACCTCATTCACAAGTCAGCTTGCATTTTGCTGTTGCACACACAAGTCAGTCTGTCCCTTTCACCTCCGCTCTCCCCAGGGCTGTGTTATCTCCAGGAGGACAATACTTGGAACAATTCAGAAGCAGGTGTCAATTTTCTCAAGTTTATCTGCAAGTGAAGACATTCTGTAACCTTCATCTTCAGCAGGTTTACCTCTACACTTTCTGTTTTAGAAAGGTTTTCAACACAATTTTGTGGCACACTATTCTACATCAACATGATTCTTACTGTTTACCTAGCACAGTGCCAAAATACCTTCTTTTTGAATGAGAACCAGAGAGATGCCTCCGATCTCATGGGGAATGCTCAGAACAAGACCACTTAAAAGCTCTAATGGGAAGCAGAACAGCAGCACTACTCAGAGCTGGGATCCCTAAATGGATGCTACAGCTATATAGCTACCCGTGTAGTAGGAGCCCCCGAGATACTAGCAAACCTCAAAATGGTTCCCCCAAACACTTTAAAAACATTTTTTACTTACTTCATGCCCTATCTACATTGTATTTAGTCTGTTGTTTACAGAACTGCAACAAACTCCTACAGAAAAGATATCCTCAAATCAGGAACATGGTTTTTACACCTGCACTGGCACTTGAGACAGTAACACTCACCTGAAAGGAATCAAGCAGTAATGGTGAAAGCAGAGTTACCAGTATAAACACCTTGCAGCACAGGTCACACCTAGGGAGCCCCTTTCACAAACCTAACAAGCAGAGCTATGCTGCAAGAAGCTCAGCAGGGAAATAGGGCTAGAGAACACAAAGAAATGGAGAATGAAAGGCTGCCGAGAGGAGAGATGCCTTACAAGCTCCTTTGTAATGCATTAGATCTTAAGACTGCACATTTTCAATTGACTGTACAGCTTCCTGAAAAACGCCACAGTACTGGAATCAATGGTTACACATTACACATTCTGACAGTCTACACAAGCCTTTCTAATAAAAACTAATCAATTATCCTTAGTGAAAAAGGCAGGGTGATTCAACACGAAATTAGTGTTTTCAATTAAAATACAATTTTATATTCACACCAAACATATGCCACATTTCACACTGTACTTCTGTAATAAATTTGCAGTTCAGAACTTAAATGGGTCAGTAATAATCATGCACGTGTTATAAAATATTGAAGAGTGTGCCCTTCAGCTCCAATAGCATATTGACACTAGAATGCAAGATGGTATTAGCTTCTGGAAAAGGAAACAAAATAGAGTCTGACTTGCCAGCCATGCATGCTAGAAGAGAGTAGGCTCTACCCTTTAACAGCTCAGCTTGTCCAAACTTACTGTTTTCCTGCACCCTGGCCACGAAGCCTGTGAGAGGTATCTGTGGAGTCAACTGAGGCATAGGGGGAGGGGGTGGAGCAATAGAAACTGGTAGCAACACACACACCATATATCGGGAAAGTCAAATGGACAAAGGAAAAAAAAAAGGGAACAAACAAAAGCAGCCGTCAGTAACGAGGACCACAAAACAAAGTATGTAAAGAACAACAAGAACACACACACACAAGAACCTTCTTCAAGCTTGTGTTTCCAACAAGGCTGAATTCGTGGCTAGCCAATGGAGGATCAAAAGCAAAGCATGCCCGTGTTTAGCCAGGTAACAGCCGAGCACAGGCTGCATGTCTGGAAGCTCACAGGGTGCGTGTGAAGGTTCTTGCTCTGTCACACATTTTGTGTGCTTCACCTGGGGAGCACATAAAATTGAGCTTTTGTCTTGCTGCTAAATAAGGATTACTCAATTTAGCATTTACCTTTTCAAAGTGAGCTACTAGAAGTAGAGGTGATGTTTCGCAGGGTTCTGGACCCCTCTAAAATGAAAGTGGAGCGCTGCATCAAGTGCAGCAAAGCAGCACTGATACAGAGCAACGGCAACACTTTTGCAAGGGGCACAATGTTCCAGCATCAATACTTCACATTCCCACAGAGAGCACCTCCCCTCATCGTGCTCTGCTGGGACAGGGGCAGGGGGCTAGCTCACTGCATTTTTGTTTTTCTCAGGAAAAGGGACCTTGTTGCTTGCTGGCAGAAAAAAACAGATAGGTCTAGAGCAGAGTGGAGCTTTATTAAGTCTTCTGTGGTGAGAGGGCACTCAGCAACCTAAAAGGCTGGTAAAGGCTTCGACAGCTCTGAGTGGTTACACGAGCATGCAGAGCTCCTCAGGAAGCACTTGCAAGCTCATCTTCTCTGAAGTATGTGCCTATCTGGCAAGCAATGAGACATGTGACAACACCCGTGCTCAGAGACGCTGGGCTGACAGCCCAGATGTTCAACTCTTCCCTGCACAGGCAGGGAAGAGGAATGGGAGCAGGAGGGCAAGCCATTCAAACTATCAGCTCTGGCAGGACCACTCCCCCTGAAGTGCAGGGGATGAAAAATAAAACAAAACCCCACCCAGAAACTCAACAAAACATCAACTCATTTGTTTATACCGTGTCCATTCTCAGTGGAATTTCTCTTGCACTGAAGCAGAGAAATTCCTGTGAAGGTGGGAATTCAGCAGGGAAATCCAGTTGGAACCAAATTTGAAAGAGGTTCTGTACTTCCAAGTAAGCAACAGTTTTAAATAAAGCTGTAACTAAGATTAATGTTTGATGAATTAAAATGAAGCATTTAGTTCATTACAAAACCAATAATCAAACTGTATGGGATAAATGATCAATAAAAGCGGGAGAACAAACAGTGTCTCACAAAATTGAAGTAAACATCTAAGAAAAACCAGAGTATTTGTTAGCATGAAAAGTAAAACCTTAAGGAAACATGGGACCTGGGTTTAATGTCAAGACAGTAGCACTAAAAAAATAATCACCAGTTACAGAAACAGAGGAAAACAGTTTCAAGTAGCAAAACACACCCATCAAAATACTGTTTAAAAATGTTGACCATCAGTATTTTGAAAACACCAGAAAGGCTAGATTAAGAAATTGCACCTGCATTTGAGCAAAAAATTGCTTTGGACAAATGTAAACATTTGGAAACAGTGGTGTGCACAGCATTTAAGACAACTGAACTATTCCCAGAAGTAAAATCCTGTTTATTTAATGGAATGCAACTGTTCAAGCAGGAGGGAGCTTCTGTTGTTATGGTGAATTAATTCGGAGGAATAAGAATGTGGAGGAAAATGAAATGCTAGTATGGGTGAGGAAGAGTAGGAGGAAAATCAGGTTTGGGAAAAAAGAGAATATAGATACTGCATCTGCATATAAAAATGCTTTCTGACAAATGTAATACTTCTAAACTACTCAGAAAACTCTTGACTACAGTGTCTCAAATATTTTAAAAGCATTCTTTTCTTAAGAGTAAGTACACAACAGCAAACACTGGTCCAAAGAGATCTTGAACCCAAACATCAACATTTCTTTTCAAAAGAAATATTCCTCTGAAGTTTAAAGAGTTGGCATTCTGAACACTACCAAGAAAAAACATTATACAGCTACCACTCCTCGATGTGTATTTGATCAAAATTTATGGAAATGGCAAGGAAGAAGTTTCCTGATAGAGCCTTCTCCCAGCAGCCAAGACCCTTATTTTGCAGATCTTTCTGCAGTGAACCTTGTTTGCCCTTTTAGGGTAGGCAGGCAGGAGGCTGCTGACTAAAACCTGCTCACTTGCCCATGGCATCATCCCTTCCCTCATTCATCTCCTATACTCCTACTAGTGTGAAAGCACAGAGAAGTTGTCTGCTAAAAGAGAGAGAGAGACTGAGCTCTTTAACAGTCAAGCTTCAAGCTAAGAACAAAGGAGAAATCTGGAATCAGGAAAGGATTTAAGAAAGAGTCAGAGACAGGGAGGAACTGTGTGACAGGAACATGAGCATTGTGCTCAGACAGTATTCTTTTGCCACTATCCAAAGAGTGGGGGGCTGTACTACAGTCATATTAGGTCTCCTGCAAAAAAACTCTGGGTTTAATTTTTGTTCTCCAAGCACACCTGAAATGCCAAGTATAATGTGCCTATAATTAGACAGGCAACCCTAATAATTTCTTGTCATGAGTAACAGCAAACAAGTCAGAGGGGGAAAACAGTATAATTGCATATAGTGCAATCACTGTACAATTCCAATATGGTTTTTCTTGTTTGTTTTTCCTTCTGTTTCAGGAAAGAAAGCAGTAATCTCATTGATGCTTTTCATATATGAATTAAAATGCCATGCATGCTTTTACAATCATTTTGCTCAAAACAGTTTGTGATTTCAGAGCTCAGCAGCTTACTTGAATTTTGAGAATAAAGAGGCCCGCCATTAACATGAGGTTGAGCAGAAAATGGGGCAGTCACAGAAGGATTCCGTCTGTATCCACCAGAAGATGCTGAAGAAGTGGTAGAGTTGTGTCGCGAGATTTGCCTGGTCATTGTGCCATACTGGGAACCAGGAGCTGAACCAGGAGCAGCTGAAAAGCATTAGCCAGAGGAACCAAGGAAAAGACTTAAGCAGAGCATTACTTGGGATAGAATGCAGAAAATAGAAAAAGTCCAGAACATGGGAAATACTTGATTACAGTTCTCCAATAATTTAAGGTCAGTAACAGGCAATTAAGAGGAAAAACAAACATCCCCATTACAATCAATAATGAGAAAAAACACACAGGACATAAACCAACACTCATATAAAGGGCATTGAGAAATGCTGAGAGTACTTTGAGAGACTGGATTGGATTGGAAAATTGAATCCAACTCTTCCAACTCTTAAGTATATCTCAATTATACTACATGCAATATTACCCTTTATTAAAAAGCACGCAGGAAAAAAAAATTCACATTCTGCTCAAAACAAATGATTTCCATTGCAAACCTGAACTTGCTTCCAATCTAATATTCAACAACACTCTAACAAAACAGTGAAACAAATGTCATGAGCTTCAGACGTTTGGCACATTTATCAATCATATTTGTGGGTTGTGCTTTTTATATTGATGGAATTTGCACTAACAAATCAGAATCACCAATGCCAGCTGACAGAAAAAGATGTCAATCATTCTTCATGATAAACGTCCATATTTACCTTCCACCTACCTGCTGCACATACTTCAAGGTTAACAAAACAGTTTAAGTTCTCTTTCAGATTAACCTCTGACACACAGAAAATCCCACCTTGCAAACTAATGAATCTCACATGAATCAATGCAATTCTTAAATGCAAAAACTGGTTTGCAATAAAATATTTTGTGCTTTTATATACATATATCATATAATTATATAAGGCACAAACAGCAAGCAGCCAGAAGTTTGCAGTCCTGTAATGCTATCCAGTCACTTTCACTTAACATTTCAGTAAAGGAGAGTGAGTGCAAAGGGTTATGCAAAGGGTCAAAGCCTCCAAAGCTAGTTTCATAACTCAATCAATTAATTTTGTCATCAGCCTGTGACAGGAAAGGGTGGGGTATTTTTTCCTATTTTGAAAAGTACTACTTTTAGATCCCACCCTAACTGCTGTATGTAATGCTTGAAGCCATTTCTCAAGAACTTTAGTTCTTATCCTCAAGTCTTCCAGTTTGACACCTGCCCGCAGCCTTACGGAATCAAAGCCAAGGCACTGTGACAGACACTTGTGCTTTCCAGTCCCCTTATGCCCACAGAATAGAACACACACATCGCCCTACGCATCAGCTACCATTTCTAAGCTAGAGTGCAACTGCTGTGACTTAGTTTCTGCTGCAGGAGTTACACGGCCTGATAGCAATATTCAAGCTGATTCTGAGATCTTATAGATCAAATTAATTGGATCTTAGCTTAATTGGGAGCAGATTTTAAGCAACTAGCAGCCTTTTTCCCATACCTAGTGCATTTAGCTTCAGAGGCTTTAACCACAGGAAATTAGTGGAGATTAGATTTGTTGAAAAAAAAAAAAACCAAAAAAAACCAAAAATCCCAGAATTGATTTTTATAATGAAATCACGTAGGTCCCACTACAGAAGAAAAATCACCCTCACTAAGTTCATTAGGAAGAGATGATTATTGATTATGCAGCATGACTGCAATCACTTCAGCATTGACAAGTCTCACCTATCAGACTGCCCATCGGGAGAGGTGGAGGCAGTGGTGGTGCTGGCGGGGCTCCGGGAGGAACAGAAATGTGTGCTAATAAAATAGTTTACATTCCCAATTAGGCCATATTATTAAAAGTAAAAAAAAAAAAGTAAGTACAGGCACTTGATAGGCTTCCCAAACAAATATGAAAATTCAACTGCAGTTAACTAACACAAATTCAGACCCTGATCCTATCCAGGGTTCTGTATCTGCCAATCTTTATTCCCTTTGACTTTTACGGGATGCCAGATGATAGTAAGATTTCATGCCTCTTTGTCCCACTGCAGGACCAGAAATACCTGGGAACAGAAAGCCTACATGTGTACAAGGAAGTGAAGACTTGTCATCCAAGAAACTGAGAAATCTCTGCAATAGCAACATTACGTTACACCAAAACTCCACTATTTTTTTATGCCTTATGGGCTTGCAAAACACACAATAAATAAGTGACTGAGCTGGTTTATTACAAGATAATAATCCTGCCAGTTTATAATAAAGAAGGACCCTACTCAATCTCACCATTCATCATTCTTAAATACAAGGGAATGTGCCTCCAGCATTGAGAGATCCTGCGTGGTTCTTTCACCGCAGATGACGAAGTTAGCAGGGTATTTCAGAAGCCAGTGTTCCCCATTAAATAGGTACATAGTTGCTGCTACTCTCAGGGCATCCAGAAATGCCAAACTGTAGACACGTGTTTAAAATTACAGTTCAGCTTTAAAAGGATACATTTGTCTTTTACTCCCCCTGTACACCTTTGATCGTCTTGTAAAAACATGGACCAGCAAAGGCATTTAACCATCCATTATTCAGTAACTGCAACTACTCTTGGTAAAGAATTAAAACTTTAGACATCACTCAGCACTCCTAAGTGATTTCCTGAGTAGGACTGTGCTTCAGGACAGTTTCTACCCCATTGTGTTTAGTCAAAGTCCCTCTGCAAACACAAGAAAGTAACAAGCAGCCTTAGGTTAGCATGGGAGGAGTCCCACATACCTGGCCCGATGGTTGGCGGTGAAGGTGTAGGCACGGCAATGGGAATGCCAATACTGCTGCTTCCACTGTTCTCTCGACTGCCACTTCCTCCGCTACTGCCACTACAAAAGAAAAACACAACGATTAGCATAGCATCTCCTACAAAAGCTTATCAACAGTCACACTTCTTGTGTGAGCCCTGCCAGCCTAACTCAATTACAGACTGTTGAAAAACTCCCTATTAAATGCCTCTGTCTTTACCTACAATTGCATACAGATAATCAAGCCTGGATGCATTACACTCCTAATAAATGGAATTAGCTAAGCTGATAAACATCACTATGAATAAAATGTGCAATTAAATACTTCAAAAATTAAAAAGGTAATCAACCATGCAAGTTCTAGGCAATGAAGTAACAACTGCAGGAGTAGTTCAGGGGCCTTGTAATAATTGAAAGTAGTATGCTGGGGCTGGAAGACTTCATGGATAAAGTCTAAATAATTATTTAAGATTAATTATGCTGTCAGCTGAAGGAACATTTCCTCTACTCAGAGCACAAGTTTACATTGCTAAGTTTTTAACTGAGAATGGACATGATAAACCAGCTGGGGTGGGGTGTGCTTATTTTTCTGTATATCTAACACTCCCTACTACCCATGCACACACCTTTCGTGTATGAGAAGTTTGTTTCTAAGATGGTCTGAAAGGTAACAACACAGCCAGCTCAAAACTTGTCTAACTAATGTTATATGATACACAAATCAGAGGCCAGCAATGCAAAACATAGTGAACTACTGGATACCATTTCTACATAGGCCTTCAGAGGCTGTGACATTTATTTTCTTTGAGGGAGCTGAAAAAGAATCAAAATTGAGGTAGAATCTGTCCTTATTCTTATCTAAGAGCACTCCTTAGTTCAAGTCTTGAATTTATATACATTAAATAGATAATGTAAAAGAAACTAAGCAGACAAGATGTTTTGAAGCCAAAACTTCACTTTAATTCATCCATGTTAACTAAGAGTACTCAGTGAAGTTCTAGTTTATTTATCATTCCTGGATAGCTACAAATCAGTCAAGAGTCAAGTGCAAATAATTCAAATATATCTCTTCAGAAAATAACATTATAAAAAAGAAAATCGGTGATCTGAAATGCAAGCCAAGATAATTCCTTCAAAATTAGTGTTCTGTCTGCTGAAGACCTTGATCTTGTCACCATGGTTGCAGCTGAATTTCTAACTGCAGCCTACATAAAAGAGGATCTTGTGAGACAGGAGTAAGGAGCATTCACAGTAGCCAGCTAAACAGACTAACAAGATCCTCGATGCAGCGACATTTAGAAGTTATTTAATTCTGACAGTATTTCATCACCAACTGTGTCTAAAATACTCTCTCAGTCCCTGCTAGTGACCTACCATGTTTAACTGCCTACTGGGAGTCTTTAAAAAAAGAAAAACATTAAGAAAGAAGCTGTCTAAAAAACAAGCTAACCTTTTCCTTCTAACTACATTGAATTCTTTCATCTGTTTTTTTCCCTGCAGTTTGAAGCCTGTGATAGAAATCAAATTGAAAAAAAATGAACTCATTCAAGACACTCAAGAGAAACATTTAGCCTTGCAATTCAAGAGAAAAATAATTTTAAAAAAGCTACACTCAGAATATTGAATATGAAGGCACTTCTTCGTGTTAGGGAAGTCAGCAATGCAGTAAAGTTCTGTTGATGCAGTGGTAGAACAACTCACCTTTTTGCCTTTCAACAAAAAGCCAAGAGGCACAAAGCTTCAAGGCTTTTCTGTGACTTCAGTAAACATTGGCTTGCCAGGCAGGGAAGAGTTACTGTGGGAAAAACACCCTACCTGTGTGTTCGTGGTCTCTGGTTCAAGGAAGCTGTCCTTCCTGGACTGTGCTGACTGCCCAGCCTGGCAGGGCTGGTCATGTAATCATTCGGGACTGTTGGCGGTTTGACTGGCTCCAGGGTTTTGTAAGGAGTATTTCGTCTGGTCAAGGAAAAAAGATTTGAAGACAGAAAGATAAAGAATCAGAAGATTAAAAGGATAAATAAGTGAAGTTGCAAATCCATTTGTTTTCTAAATTTTTCATGAAAGATCACTGCAGTGACCCACACTGTGGTATATTAAAACTCCAGCGGGCAGGCTAAACAGGTCACAGTCAACAGCCTAAAGTACTCTTACACAGACAGATCCATACAAGTTGGCCTACAGCACATAAATTGGTCAAAGAAGCCTAAACTAAACTTACAACCCAAAATACATTATTTGAGCAACCTAACATACAATAGCTACATCTGCATAACACACTGGGGTTACCTGTCAGCACATGACAAATTTCCGTTGTACCAATTTCCTCTTCCCTCCCCCCTCCCGCCTCCCTTCCCATCAGAATCCTTTCCAAAAGTATTCTTGGCTAAAGGTATTCATCTCATTAAGACATCAGCAAGGCTGAATCAAGATTCACAGAACAAGTGACATTTGCAATCACCAGTGCTTTTCCTAGGAGCACTGCTTCACGCAGTAATCAGGCAATCTCATCTCACATAAGCAGATCTGAAAGTGCCTCACAGATGAGCTTCATTGTCTCCATTTTGTTTCCCAAGAAAGCGAAGCCCAGAGAATTCCAACCTAGCAGACTGTGTCAGGTCAGAAATGTAACACGGATCTTTCGAGATCTATTTACCAGACCCATTACTGCCATAAGAACAGTGCATTTATTGTACTGAATCGGAGAGCTCTTCAGTTCTCACCCGTAACTGAGAGATCCATTGCAAAACACAGAATCTGGCAGTGCATCAGAACTAAGCAAAACCAAAAATACTGAACTACTGGCATTTAATAATTTGTTCAATTACTGGCTATAACCGAGTTGGTAAGTTATACTGCTTCCTGGTATTTTAAGAAACTTACCAACTTTCTTTCTACATTATGAAAAGCAACAGTACTAAACTTACTTTTCAAGGTTATTTCAGTTGGAAGCACATTAACAGTCTTCCCTGCTTATCATTTCATTTGGTAGTCTTTAGATCTCTATTGCTTACAACTGGAATACAAAATTTCTTTTTTTTTCCCCACAACTGATCTCTTTTGGCAGATATATAGGTGGTGACACCCTGCATATTAAAATCATCTAGAGTTCTTCATACAGACAAGCTAATTTACAAACATTACAGTACATAAAAAGTTAGTATTTCCACTTTTTTCTTTGAGAGGTTTTAATAATAAATTGTTATAGATGGAAGACAAAAACATTGTTTCCTGACACTGCTCAGAGCTCCCCACCTCCCTGTCCCCCCAATGTTTCAGGGTGATCCTGGGAGCCCTTGCCACCAGGGAGAGCTGCAGGGAGCCAAAGGCTTTGCTTTGCTCCAGGACCCTCAAGGAATGACTTCAACTACTCCCGCCACATCCAGCTCCAGCAATTCACTCCTTCCCTGGTACTTCCAACCTGAGCATCCAATGATTTCCACAATCTCTCCCTGGTCCTGTGAAGAGACCACTGCTTACTTCAGCCTCTTTCGCTTTTCACTCCGCGTGATTTCCATGCAGGATTCCTCCCTAACCATATTCCTTTAGATGGTCCCGCTTTGGAGGGACAAGCTGCACAACAGGCAGCACCTACTTAAAGGCCATGTTACACACTAAGCTCATTCTGGTTTTACATACTTATCTCTGTTTTCTGGATCAAAGGGAGAAGAGTAGCATCCTTGGGGTTTCTAGCGATTTTTTCTGCATAAATTAGGGTAAGTCATGCCTGTGATATTTCATGCTTTGGCAGAACACGGCTGCTCAAGACAAGAACTGTACTTCCTGAACAAGAAGGGCAGATAGAAATCTCTCTTACAAACCCACATTATTCCTCCCCCTCAGCCAACTGCTGCCACTTGTCAAGCTCATCTGGAAATGACATTCAGCTGATTAATCCTTATCAGGCATCAGCTCCGGCAACCAAACAGCTCGGGCTTGTTCAGGGGGGAGCATTAGGGAGAGGCAGCTCACCAGTACATCGACGCTGCTGTTTCACTAGCAAGCATCCAAAAGGACATGAAAGTGCTACCCAGGTTCCCTGGGCTGATAAACAACTCTCTCAGCTGGGATAAGAGACACAATTGGAATACTGATTTCATGCCCTTGAGCAATGGGAATTTTCAGAAAACATGCTGAGGAAACCTCTAGGTTACTTTCTCTGTGGAATATGTAGCAAAC
The DNA here is from genome assembly GCA_013398855.1 of Mohoua ochrocephala. Taxonomy (NCBI): domain Eukaryota; kingdom Metazoa; phylum Chordata; class Aves; order Passeriformes; family Acanthizidae; genus Mohoua; species Mohoua ochrocephala. Next base: position 201,433 of record VZTA01012685.1, on the reverse strand, counting down.
ACTACCACCAAAGCATCAAATAGGGATGAAAAATCACTAAGTCTTCAACAAAAGGAGTTGCTGCTTCTAATTTTCCTTGATCATTGCTCCCGATCTTCACTCTGTTCCGTCTCATTATTCCTCACTTTTCCAGCTTCCTGCCTCTCCGAGACAACATACCTGAAGCCAACACAGCCATGCCAGCCAGCTTTACAGTGCCTCAGTCCCCCACAGTACAAAGGGAAGGCTGAGAGTGACAAACAGGTAGAAGGTCATCTAGGATGCCTTTTGGAAGATGTTGCACAGCTGGACAGACAAAACCATATGGCACATGCACTGAGCTTCTTAAGTATTAATGTTTGGTCTCTAGCAACAACTACTTGCTGGCACACCAAGATAAGCAGATTTCACTCCCCCATAGGTCCACAGCAGCAAAATAGATGCAGGGAACTCTGCTCACAGTGGGACTTGGGAATAGCAAAATCCTTCCTCATTTAAGTATAAAAATAAAAACGCACAAGCCAGCAAGAATCAATGTTGCCACTGTGTTCACAATGCCATAAATTTTGCTTAGATAATGCAACAAATACAGCATGAACAGCCACTTCATAGCTCGTCTAATACTGAGAAATGAGTAGACAAGAACTTTACTAGTGAAGCCTTTCCCCCACTGAAGTTAAAACTTTAAGATTCTTTTCTGTCACTAGGGCTTTCTCCCCAAAAGTCAGGAATAATAATAGCCTCCTCATTTACCCATACCCATATGAAATCCTTCCCCATGAAAAAAAGTTCTTTCAGAAAGTCATCCTGAAAACAAGAGTCAATGCAGCTGAAAGGGTTTATACGGAAAGTGTTATTGTGATTTTTTTTTTTTTGCTAAAGGCAATCAGAATTGCCATCTATCCATGAATTTAAGAAACACCAACACTGGCACAATTAAAAATTTCTGTTACACAGGAGGGACCAGTCCATTCTTACCCCAGAGTTCCCCGGCCTGACATGGGAGGACTTGGTGGTTTTTGTGTAGGCGGATTTGTTCTTGACAAGGTGCCAGTTCTTGCAGGCTGGTTATTTCCATGCTGAAATAAGGGAAAACATGATTTTATTTTTATAACAGAGCAGCTCTATTACTGACAGCTTCTTTTTTCTTTTTTTAAGTGTAAGAATATGAAGTGAGAATTCCCAGACAGCTGTCAAACAGTAAGTTTTCAACTACACACGAGACAGACACCAGTAAATACAGAGTCTAAACACAAGCCTAATGTTATTTTCACTATAAATTTACAACAGACATCAGAAAGGTAGGCAATTGACAGGTTCGTGCACAAATGTCTTCTATAATTTTTTTCCTTAAAGAGAAGCCACATTTGTGTTCGTTGCCATTCGGATGTTAATAATTTAAATCAAACTTTAACACTGACAGTACAATACAGCCAGCATGGCCCAGAATGTCTCAATTTGCCCCTGCTATTTGACTAGCAGAGTCATTCAGGTTGTCTGGGAAGTCTCCTGCAAAAAATGTAAGTGAAGGGAATCACGGCATCTACTGAATTCAGAGCAAAGCACTATATGTGTTAGAGAAATTAATGTTTCTATGTATAAATGCGGATGTCAATGTATCGCAGATATATTGACACGCCAAATGCTGTAAATGAAAAAAAAAGTATAGCATGTTTAATCTAAATATCCTAGGGAAAGCAGAAGAGAGTGTAAGAGAGCGCTAGTTTTCAGTTTTAATGGCTCTGCAGCCTCTACTATCAGTCACATGAGGCACTGTGGGTCAAAGGAGAAATAACACTTCTTACCTTGGCTTTTAGCCACTTAACGTTGGCAAAAAAAGGGGGGAAAAAGGTAGAAATTAATGGCAGATCCATCACAACTGACAGGACAGGTTAAACTAAAGATAACCACATTTTAAAGAAATCATTTGTGTCTACTGAAAATAAGCTCATCCCAGTACACTAAGAGAGATTCTGCTGTGTCAGTTATTGAAAATTCTGTGCCTGACGAAGTGACCACAGGAAAAGCACTTGCCTCAAAATTAAGTTTAGCTAAGCTTTGCCAGGTATGTCTGCCGGGTTTCTCATGGGCAGTAAAGGGTGGGAAAGCCCTCTGCTGACCATTCAAGTGCAAACCCAAATCAGCGCTATTTCAGTGGCAACATGCACTTAAGAATTCGTTCACAAAACCACAGTTTCAGCAATGTGCACAGAATCGACAGGCCTGTTGCTTTGACATTTAACCTTCACATGTTTTCAAGAAATCCTAGCTGCTGCATTGAATGGTAAACAAAGAAAAGGGAATTTTCAAACAGGATGAGCAGCAGCGCCTTTCACCTCTGGTTTATTGATTGAAATCTGATTCAAGGCAGCACGATGCTGGCTGCTCAAAACTGTGTTGGCAGGGATATAATGATTGTTATTCTGAAATTTTAGCTCTTAGAATCAAGTCATTATATGACTACACTGTATCATTTTAACAGTCTTCATGATTGCAGAGGAAAAAAAAATTAAAAACTTGGCCTCATGAGGAAAATGTAACATTTTAAATAAACTTAAGCCAAGTTCTTTCATTTTTGGGGGGAGTGGGTCAGGGGGATAGACACTCATA
>VZTA01012685.1:140258-198773 GCA_013398855.1 Mohoua ochrocephala | reverse complement strand
ATATTTTTGAAAGGTTTTCTTTCACGAATTTAAAAAAAAAAAAAAAAAGGCAAATACAAACCCCCAAAACAAAATCATCCCAATTCTTTTTCTGAGGTTGTTTGGAATTAAACTGTGACTTCCAGAACGAGCCTTCTAAGGCAGAGCATTTCAAACTGTGGTTTGCATCATCTTCTCCTCCTCCAAGAAACACAAACTAGTTTAAAGGCATCCATGAACTTAGTAAAAAAAAGTAATTGAAACATACTCTACAGCAAATGTGCATTTGAGACTTCTGACAGGGTCTGCAAAACCAATGAAAAATAGCTAGGGTTTACAAATCAAACGAGGTTGAAAGCCACTGCCCTTAAGTTATTCATATTACAAGAACAGGAACATAAATCCTGTTCCAAAATTCAGATGAAAAAGTTTAGCTCTGGTAAGTAAATTTGAAGGTCAACCCATTTACTCTGAGCCTGGGCAGAAGTTCATCAGCAGAGTTCACAGGCTTTTAAACCACCTCTGTCCCCACATACTTATTTTATGGATAAACATGCAGGTTCCGTTTCCAAGATGCCAGAGTACTCTCCCAAGTAGTGTATTTTTAAAACAGGCCTTTAGTAATGAAATTTGCTTTCTCTTTTCACATGAATATGTGACCCTTCCCCTTACTTCACCAGTTGCCAACGGCAATGGCATAATACAAGGAATTTGTTAAAGGAGACCAAAAAATGAAACTCTTGGTTCTGTCCTTCCCCAGCAGATAGATAAGAGACTTTTTCGAAGGCTTAGAAGGAAGGGCGGCATGGTTTCTTATCCAGCCTCTACTACTAAATTTGCCTGCCTCAAAAATATAAAACCACAAAGTTTCCTTTCTTTCCTTCCCTTATGCAGTGTCACTCAGCATTTATGGTGAGTACTTCCAGCTCCCTCCTAATCCCTGTTACATTCTGCCTCCACTGCAGTGACAGTAGGAATATCAGCATGTAGCAATGATTCAGATAATCTTCATCTTATTTCAAACCTTTCTACTGCTCAGTACACTAAACATTTATCTGAAGTCCAACAGCTCTTGACCTTTATTCCTGTCTCTAGCACTACATCAGGTGAGCTTCACCACTTTTGCTACCAGTTAAACAATATACAGACAGATACACACTTGATTGTTCAGAAGAATTAGAAACTGTTGTCATACTGCTTTCTATATGTAAAAGGGTCTTTAGATGTCCTCTCTGTTGCTGTCAATATAAACAAGGCTCATACAGGCAGGAAAACAGAAGGCCAAAACAAAAAAGGAACTGGGATTCACATGGGAGAGCAACTCCTGATCCAAAAGACCTAAGTAAGGGGGGAAAGCAAATGAACCAAAGCAAGATGAACCATATGGCTATTTAATCAAGCTAATTAATTAGGAGGAGAATTTCTTTTTAGTTATTGGCTGAGCTTATGAGGTCAACATTGCTGTATTTCTTGGTCTCAAAACCAAATGTGATGCTTTCTAAGCAATTTAAAAAACCTGCTTGGAACTGAGAACAGTTTATGCAGCAGGGTCGAGACTCAGTGTGATTTGAAGAAGGCGAAAAAAGACAGCAGAAAACCAAAAGAAGTAGCAGGTATGTGCTTAATGTACGTGCAAGCATCTCTCTACAAATGCCTCTAGGCCAGCCAGCCTGCTGGCAGAACGTGACCGTCACTAACTGCCTGATCCATACCTGGAAGGTCAGAGCCAGGAAGGAGGGAAATGCAGGGCATGAGGAGGAGAAGTGGTAGCATGCATACGGTTCACAGCTTGAAGAGGGAAGAGACTGTTCTGAGAGGGTATAAAATAAGAGACAGGAGGTGCAAAAGGAAAAAAGCTTAGTCAAATGAAGAGCATCACTGAGAACTCCTGCCGAAGCTGCGAGGAGCATGATTTTCCTTCTCCTCCTGCTACTTGTATTACTGCACACACAGGAGACAGTTTTCAACCCAATACCAACATCCTGGATGACACACATCAGAACAAAAACAGTCTGTAGGCTTGCTGGGGATGCTTGTGATGCTGAGGGTGAGAACTAGACAGACCAGGACATTCCCAAAAAAGGAAACAGGGCAGGCAGCAGTATTGGTTGGGGTTTCTTGCAATGATATAGCAGATCATGTTCTAAAGAAGCAAGCCAAACAATCTTGCCTTTCCAGGGAAAAGCCAACAAGCATGTGGCAGTCCCGGATAAAGCTTTAAGGGTTGTCACGAAACTAAGAGAAAGAAACCACAGTCTCAGGTTTGAGAAATAAGAGTCAATGCTGCTGCGTTTCCAAAATGTCACAGCTAGGGCAGTGACACATCCACAGGGTTTGTACGGCATGGGAGAGCAGGCTGGCCTAGGACTGAGAGCCAGCAGTGGGCTGGAAAGAAGCAAAGCAACGGGCAGAACAGGTGTTTGCAACAGCCACGCAAGGCATTTATCAAAGCCAATATTGAGGCTGCTCCTGTAGCTGATGCCAGGAATTCAGAGCACCTGGACTTTAGAACTTCAGCTGTTGGTTTGGAAGGACAAACAATGACTGCTAGTACCAAGAGACTTATTTGCTCAAGGCAACTCTTTTGGCAGTTCCAGCATACTCAGTTCTGGTAGTCTAAAGAGTACAAAAACACCTGCTGCCAAAGGCAGCACTGCAGGCTGCTGTAACTGAGGTCAAAGGGACAAGACCAAGGATGGCATGAAAAGGAAGGGCGTGAGGAAATCCTAAGTACCTACTGATAGCCAAAGGATGTCCAGACATTGAGGGACTCTGCTGGCTGGCCTCAGGAGGCAGCTATCTGACTAGTTTTAGTAGTTTTCATGCCAAGGAACAAGTCATGGGGGAACATTAGTCATGATTCAGGGAACTATAAAGCTATCATTTGAGCTATAAACTGTGCTTGGAAAACTAGGGGTAGGAATGGTTGCAAATAACTCATTTATGTGAGAAAATTTATCTGTAAGCACACAAAAGACCACCTGCACACAGAAGCAAAATTCTTATCGCGCTGATATTCAGCAAGTTTCTCCTGCATATTTCAGCTATGAACTCTCCAATTTCAGAGTGCAGAAACTTCCGATCTCTGTGCAGGCTTGGCTGTACTTCCCTTGCTATATTCACTCACTATTTCTCCAACTCCTGAATTTAAAGAGCCAATTTCACTCTATATTCTGCCATACTGAGGATGACTGAAAGAGGTCATTAAAGATCACCCAATATAAATGTTTTTCAATGGAAATAAGGGTTTAAAAAGTGTGCCAGTCTGATCTCCATTAATAGTAAGTATCTGGCAAACTTGAAACTTTTATACCTAGGGTCTCTAAAAGCAATAATCAGCCTAAGATCTGTTAGCTTTGACCAGTAAGCACAGTCATCAACCACAATAGAAAAAAAACCCCACATGGTCGCTCTTGACTCACTAGTCAATCTCCCTTTTACTTAAAAAGGTACTTCCTTTATTAGTCATGGGAGAATGTCCCTACAGAAAGGTAGCTGGCCATAAGACCTTTTGAAATGCTATTATGTGTGTGCAGCTAGGCAATCTTGTACAAGATTGCCTTCTGTCTCATCAATGGGGCAGCTCTGAAATACCACAAGGTGACACAGTCAGAGCAAGAAAAGCAGAAGCTGGAAAGGTGCTTGTACGTGAAGGTAGGGGATGCCTGAGGAAACGATACAGTAAAGCCCCAAGCCTAGAACATGGTTTCCTTACAGAAATCAAGACATGGAGTTTGGTAGAATATGTAATCAAAGATGTTGTTCAGCAGGCAGACTGCATGTGGGTGTCAGACACTCAGGGTAACACACTTCTGCCACACCAGTTTTGTGCGGTTTTAAAGAAATGATTCCTGTGTCTCAATTTTCTTATCAGAATGGGTCAGAAGCTTTTATTTGTTCATTTCCTTATAGTCTATAGTAAAGCAGATTATTTTGAGGAAATTAAGTTTTCAAATTAATGCTTCTTTAAAAATTGAACATATATGTAGGTAAGTCTCTCTTCAGGGAAGTTTAACCTCCCCTACTAATATATGCAACCTAGTCATTAGTCTTCTGTTAACAGCAACCAGATGTAGTTTGTCAGTATTGCTTCTCTCCTTTTTTTTTTTTTTTTGTTTTTAAACTTTCCAATTAAAAAGCATTAGCATACAAAAACCTGTTGTGGGTGATAAGACAAACTTAACATTGTTCTCTCAGCACTCAGTAGTCTTGTTAAGAGAAAGATACCTAGATTACTGCCTTTTCAATAGTTCAAGATTTTTCAGCTGAGTTGGTGACTTTGAATCTAACTACAATAAAGTAAGGCTAGCATAAAAAAAAATAGAAAATAAAGAGACCTCAAAGTTTTGTGTTTCCTTTGCAAGCTGAAAGGCTTGAAACCTACATTATATCAGATGACACTAGGCACACTTCTGAATTTCCAGTAGCAAGTGCCCTATGGAAAGCACACTGTGTTAAAACTCATAACAGAGTCATTAGAGTTGGCAACAGGAAGTTCCTTTTTCCCCCACAGAAGCATTCTTTACCCTGCAGCAATATTTACTGTTTGGCCGTGACCCCAGAGGGATGATGTGACATTAATGAAATTGGCAACATGACATCCTTTGAAGCGTGAATGTCTGACACAGGCTGGTAAGGGGACAAAGGCAGCAGCAGCTCCAGCTCAGGATCCCTGTCTCACTTGGGTTTTATAAGAGTGAATTATTTAAAATTTAATATTGCAGTGGCCACACATAAACACTCTTATCCTAAAGGGTAAGTAGGCACGATTAGGTAGCCTTTCACCCTCACCTCAGCATCTCATCTGCATTTTCAGTTTGCACTGACGCAGATATAAGCTTAAAGACTGCAGACAAGTAGGACATGCTGAGAAGCACAAGGGTAAGAGCAAGACTCCCTTCTCCAAGCTTAGTGTTTGTCAAGTCCTGGCCCAATCCCTACTTTAAGGGAGTCCTTCCAACTCCTATTTCCTTAAGAAAGATTTCTGAAGGCTTAACTCCTGTTTGACTTTCTGGGCTCAAAAGCTTCTTACAGCTTTCATGTGCTGAAATGCAAATTTTTTTATGGTGACAAAATTACAAGCTTTTTCCTTAAAATAAAACTGAAAAGTGATCAATCTTTATATACAATTCAAGTTTGGTTTTGAAGAACTATTAGTTCCATAGAATAAACTTGATCCAATTACAGCTATTAGGCATTTCAATTAGGCATGTATTCAACATTTTATCTGCCTTTACCATAAGGCATCATCACTTCAATTTTCTACTTAGCTGCCATTTTACAAATTGCTGCAATTCCACCTGCCTTCTATTCAAAAAGAAGATTATTATAAATTCAAAGGCCAATTTGAATTTGGCTTTTAAGGGCAAATTTAAGGTTTTTAAGGCAGTTTCCAAGCTTCCTCCTTCTCCCTGCTCTTAAACTGAGGATTTTCTGTATGAGTAATTGTGTTTGACCTATTTATTTGCTGGCACAGTATTTTTTTTCTTTCCTTTCACAAGAAAAGGAGAAGAGGAGGAAGGAAATGTTAAAGTAGCCTCTGCCTAATAATTTCAAACCAAGCTCTACACAGGAAGGTAGATAACGACAGTTACTCTTGTTTACAAAGAATTACTTTAGCTACATTCCCCTATGCCCAGAGGGCGACAGCTGAGCAACCACTTAACAGACCAGCAAAAATGCTTCCCTGTGTGTTCCTTGGAGCCGTCAACACATATCTGTGCTGCAAAGGAAAGCCTTCTTGCTAGCAAACCAACCTAAAAAGCCCTCCTGATTTTGACTAATGCTAGCCTTGGCTTCATAGCGACAAATATTTTAAAAAACCCAATTTTTGGAGACATTGCCTGTATCTGTCCCTGCAAAGGGAAGGGGCAGGGAGTGCGGCAGCTGGGGCACTTTGGGGCTGCCATGGAGGTTTCAGGCTGAAGGAGAAAGTACCTCTGTGATCCTAGGATGCTCTACAAAAGCTTTTCAACCAAGAACGTGCTGGAGGAGGAAACAGCACTGCCTTCCAAGGAAGTGTCTCCCATCAGTGAGGAAACCTGCTATAGAGAGCAGCTGCTTACCCATCACTGCCACCTCCACCCTCACCTGCCCCCACAGAAATTGCTGCATGCGTGTGAGACAGAGGGAGGCATGCAGAGCCCTTCTCCATGCCCCAAGCACATGCATCTGCTTTTGCATCCTTTCTACACAGCCACGACAAGCAGAGACAAACAAAGAAAACGAGCTGTGAGTATACACAGGAGGTGTTTTTGCATTTGCTCAGATGGAAGATGTATGGTGAAGACAGCATTTACCCTGAGGATTACATACCTCCCTAATTTTAACTCTGTGAGACATTATTTTTATCTACACTTTTCATATGAAACAATTCAGGATCACCCCATAAAAAATACTGCATGTTTAAACAACGTTTTTTTCTAGGATTAATATTTAAATAAATAAAAGCAGAAACAGGGTATAATCCAGTCTGTACCTTTGATTTCTCCTCCCTGTATTTTTCCTTTATGTTTCTTTATCAAATCCTACACCAGAACAAAGTCCCATTAACAGCAATAAATTGCCATCTACAGATTTCAAGGTGTAGAATAATTTTTATTTAATACTTAAATGACAATGTGTGTGTTGAACTGTATTTTACTGACACTTGCTACAGCACAAAACGTTCAAGGATCTTCAAGTTAGTCAAACTGACAGTTGTTCTAATCAGACCTCAAACTTCTTTTTCTCTAGAAAAACATGGTTTCTACGGCCTTGTTAGACATGTTGCTGTCCAACCTGGGGTGAAATCTTTGCTCAAGAACACAAGACTTAACAGAGACTGCAGCATCTTCTGAGATCACTCTGGACAAGACAAAGTTTGTAATTCAGTTTATTGCATGCTCTTGCCTAACTGTAGATTCAAGAGGCAACTCAGATTCTCAGCATCATCTTTCATTTGTGCTGACTTCCAACAGGACCTGATCCAGCTTCTTAGGTTGTTTTGGTTTGATTTTCTTGTAACACCACTACCTACATCTAGGTGACTAAGTAAGCTACTTCCTTCAGAGCCTTGATCTGTGTCACACTCTTGGAATCCAAGTAATAAGATGGCTAAAACATTTAATTGTGTCATTCACTAACTCAGCACACTCTTTTCAACAGTGTCTCTAATGCATGGCAGCCGCCTTGAACTACATACCTGAGGTCTGGCTGGCACTTTATTTCATTTGTGTAACAAGTCTACATAAAAATACCGACTGTTTCATGCCTTTCACAGTTGTAAAACAGACTTAGGCAAGTCACTCAAAGAAACAGTATCAAGATATAATTTGCACCTGTCTTGTAGTTGAGTTGGTAATTTGGTTATTACTAGAGGCTTTTTTACCTCTGAAAAGACCAAGCTTTTAGTATAGAATAAACCACTAACATTCAAAAAAACCCCTTTACTAAAACCATTCCATAAGAACAGCCTAGAAATGGGTAAACAGCACCTCATTGCCACCCACTAAAAAAAGAGGGTCACATGAATAAAGACACCAGTACTCCCAAAAGCAAAGAGTGATATTGGAAAATGCAACAGCTAAGCCTTAATAACCTCAGCCTTCACGGATCAAACAACCTGTTTTGAGTCTGCACAATGACGAGTAGTTCGGCAAAGCATCAATTTCAGAGACTAACAGTAATTATTCTACTTTTAAAGCCTTCTACAGCACTTGATCCCTGGAGCACTTAAATGCAGAAACCAATAACCTGACATTGAATTCCTGTAGTCTCTATTCTTAGAACATTCTCCTCAAATGCAGGCTATACTGAAAAAATCATCAATTTCTCTGACTCCAGTGTTTCTATTTTATAGCAACTCAGAACACGTCTGTCAGGATTCTACGCAGGACTGTTATTCATCAAGACTGGCTTAATTTATTAGTGTAAAACAATCCTAAGAGTTACAGGTTTAATACAGGTTCACCTACAAACAAAACAAAACAATCAGGTAGTCTAAAGTCACTACATTAATTCATAGTCCAGAGCTGTCATGGTACAGAACTGCTTTCTAACTTGTGCTGGAATTAGACTCCTGTGGGCATTGGGAGAGCTACTACAAAGCAGGAGGTACCCTGGTACTCTGTTGTGCCAACTCATTCTGAAAGATCTGTCCCTTGAGCTCAGCGATTCAAAGAGCACAGGATGGGCTGATACAGCTGCACAACTGACTGGCCAGAGCACATCAAGCTTTAGAGGTTACACAGGTTTTGAATAAATGCCATCCAAAAGAAGATTGTTGCAAATTGAATGTACCTGAAACACCTGATCTAGAGGGATACAAAGGTATTTTTCACAAAAAGATGACCAGGGAGCAAATGGTGTTATATTAATTCACTCTAACTACGACCATTTCAAGAGAGGTAGATAGTAATTTATCAAGGCTTTTCTATAGAGAAACGGAAAGTTAGGCTGTCCAATGGGAGTAAGACATCAAATGCCATTGAGATTTAAATGCAAACCACCAAAAAAACCCACCTCCACCAGCCAACTTCCCCGTAAGAGATGACTTCCTTTATTTCTTTAGTTATTGAGAAAAATTGAGTGGCAGTGACAACTTAATCTAGAGGAGGAAGTAGTAGGATAATTTTAAAAGTCAGTCATGGCTTTTTTGACAAGTCATTAGCCTAAGATCATGAGCCATTATTTCCTAACACTGTGACTATCACTGACAGTCACAAGGTTATGGTAAACATTGCTCAAAAAACCCTCACTGTAAAACAATCCATTTTGTTATTGAAATGTTTGTATGTGGGAGCATATCACACCCATAATCCTTCCTATCATAAAGGAACTAAACATTTTAGTATCAGTAACATTCTGCCCCGACCCTATCTCCTGGTCTGTGTTACGTGGAGTCCTCAAGTGTCCAGGAGTTCTTACCTTTACGCCATGGCCAACATCATCCAGCACCGTGTAGTCTATAGGTTTTCGAATATACCTTACAGGACGTTCCATGTTCGCTGGTGCTATAATTTTGTGAGTTCTCGATGTGTTCTTATTGGTCGTCAAAATGCCTATCTCTCTGCGAGCGACCTTTTCTTTATGGATGTCCACAGTCTAGATTAAAAACAAGAAAGTATGGGTTTCTTTAGGCATTTGCTGTTTTCTTTACAGAGCTAGCTACATGTTTAGGCTTCACTGTTAGACAAAGAGTCTGAACTGAGTTAATGCTGCTGGAAGGATGCCAGGTTATTGATGAAATGAGTTTAATCTACACGAACCTTGTCAGAAAATTACACCTTAATGAAATAACCAATATTAATAATAAAATTACAATTACACGTTACTGCTTCGACACTCCAAAGACACTATGCAGATACAGTCCTTGCAGATTAACCCTCAGCGTTCTTATGACTGACACTGGTAATAAATTACTCCAACTCCACAGCTGGGAAACCAGGACAGACAAGCTAAGCAATTTGCCCAGAGCCCCAGAGGGGGACTAAGCTTGGGAAGTCTGTGCGGTAATTTCTTTCAGCAAAGCCATCAGTGCATATCAGAGTGAGAGTCTGCACAGGGAGGAACTCATTTCAGCACTGGGGCTAGCTTCAGTCATACTGTTTATAGCAGCTTTACTGAAAGAATAAAACAAAGCTTTAAAGATGCAAGTAAAGGAATATGAAATACGCTGCATTTTATTTTTTAAATTTTTTTAAAAAAAAGACAAAGATCAGTCCAGCAGTCTGTGAAACACCAAACTAAGCTTCACATAACAGACACATTCTTCTACACGCAATATAACCACTGCTTAAACCCTAGCTGAAGGAGAACAAGTGCAAATCAAGCATTGGATGCCATAGGAAGTCCCATTATTCTAGGAAACCTATTTCAAGATTCAGGGATTGAATGCACTGGTTTAAGTACCTACTAGAACCTCAGGATCTCATTGAGGGAGATGGTATCTGACAAAAAAACGCCCCTTTGAGCAAAGCCTATCGAGCCACCACTTTATCCACCGAGGAAAAGAAATCTTAGTCTATATGCATCAATTCCTCCTAGAAAGGCTGTCATAGAAAAAAACCAGTGAAGGTTCAGGAAGAAAGAAAAATCATTGTCATCCTAAATCCTACCTCATTTAGGTACATCTCTAGAAACGGTTTAATCTAAAATGAATGTTGTGATGTGCAAGGTTTTGTTTAGTGAAGCAAAGTCAAAGATGAAGCACGAAATTAGTTGCTATTTCTACTTCTATATGAGGCAAGAAGAAAAAAGCAAGATTAGTATCCAGGAAATGAACATTTCTAGGAAAGCCAGCATTCAGCATTCACTGTGAAATGTCTTCAGCTGAACTGGTTTTTTCATTAACTGGTGCACACGCTCAAATAATCTTAAATTCTCCTGACTACAAAAGACATAAACCCTTCCTTAACCGTTTTGATAGATGGCATTGCAGATTACAAGCAGGAATACAGGTAGAGAAGCACTTAAAAGGAGTGATACCAAGCAAGCTTGTTTTCAGAGCTTAAAGCTAAATAACAGACTACTTGTAACACTGCAAAAGGTTCTTTTACTTTGGAAGCACAGAGAATCTTAATAGAAATAAGAGTTGTAATTTTCCAGAGCAATTCAAGACATTAAATGTGTATGTCTACATTAGCTTATCTGGAATAAATTAATTAACTATCCCAATAAAACTTTGGAGCAAGCTTTATTGTTCTAAATGCTCATGCTCTGAAAAATCCCCGAGTCAGGAATTAAAAAATAGCCTTTCCAGATGAGACAACCCTATATACATCAAGTATTTACCACTACATCAGTATCAGATATCACCCACTACACCCACATTTTCTCTTGCAGCCAATTTCACAGATGATAGAATGAAGACTAAAGAATGAGCCTAGTCTAATTTTTTCAAATGCAGCTATTATTTGTTCTTTTCCTTTTAGAGACTAAAACACGCATATTAGTTCTGCCTTTTTGTTGTTTTCTTGATCTTGCAGAAAGAATTATTTGAGTGCTGTGCTACATGTTCATCACTTCCAAGTCTTCTGAACAACCTGAACCTTTCTGTTCAATGATAGCAGCAGGTCTTAAACTATCTTACAAAACTCTTTAATAATGAGCAACTATTCATATTTTGTAATACATGAGCGCTGCACAGGAGAGAAAAAGAACCAACTTTAAAGTCCCCTGAATAACATAACAATTTAGGAGGCTGAGAACATCAATTTAAAAAACATACAACAATGTTTCAAAATAGGGTTTTTTTAAATATGGCTATGTCCCTTGAAATAAATCCATGCTTCCACTTTATCCTCACAAACCAAATCTGTTGTTACTAATAAATTCATTTTTTGTTCAGTGGATGGACAAAGATGCGTCTTTATACTAGGAGTTCTCTTAACATCGATAGCAAAAGAAAAAAGACAAAACAAAACAAAGCCCTCCAGAGTACAAAAAGATGCATCTTTTTCTAGCAGGTAGTCCATGAAACTGACTTTTCCTCCCTGCAATGGACAATGAAAATTCCGTAAGTTACTGGAACAGAAGATAAGAAATTCCAGGAACTGATGCTGTACCATACATGCTTTGGAAACTGACATAAGTAATATTGCCAACAAATTGTTGTCAATGAAAAACCTCTTAGAACAGGAAAAGACCATATATTAATTTTATCAGACAGCTTATCCAAAATTAAGTATTGAGCGGTGATTTGTAAAGTCTTTGCACGAATTTCAGTAAGGCAAAGAAAGCAAAAAGAAGAGTATCTGTACCAGGGTGCAGGGCCAGCAACAGGGCCCATATGTAAATCCTGAAAGGCATTCAGACATGCCTATGCAAGAGACTAATTTGCTGTTCAAAGCAAACGAGACTTCAACTCCTACCACATCTGGTGCACTGGAAAAGCAAGGCAGTGTTTTACCCCTATGCAAAGCAAAGGCTCACAGCATATGCTTTGCCCACAGCTACAGACTGACCGTCAGAGCTACCACACAGCATCTTACTTCTTCAAGAAATTACTGGGTTTTTTTAGATCTGCACATTATTAAGTCTTATGTGAACATTATGCAAAACAAAGCGCACAACAATTGGTCATTCTTCTATTTTCACTTATATCTATTTGCTTGATGTTCGTATGGAAGTTTATTGTTTAGTCATAGGCAATGTTTTTCACTTTCAAAAGACGAAAAACTCAACACACAAGCGATTTTTAGTAAGACAGCAAAGCTTTCCAGCCAGTCAACAGTTAATTTCCAAGAAAGACAAGCCACAGGTAACAGCCAAAACAGACCATTCTCAAAGCTCTGGTCACACTTGACGTCTGTAGCCATGAGTGTTTGTTCTGATATTGTAACAAGACAGCTAAACAGTAGTTGGTTTGTGATTTCATGCACAAAACCTACTTTTAGATATCAAAGATGGAGAGGAGCAAAGTATGGCTAACTGGCATGGGTTAGCACAGGTTAACAAGCACTTGCAATCAGACCAGCTTTAGGTATCTTTGGCCCATGCTGAAACAAATACATAATATAATTTAAAATTTGGGGAATAGGGCAGGGATTTTCACTCCTAGACAACATAATCCAGTGATCCAGCTTTATACTGTTTTGGAGAAGAGGGAAAAGACAGTCCTTCCAAAAGCACAATGCGTTTCCTTTGGGAAGCAAATTTCAATGAACTCGTCAAACAAACCCCTTTACCATTACAACTGAGTGCCAGGGACTATGCCAGCTAATCCAGAAGCTTGGAGGTTGAAGGAACTGTTAATTATTAGCTGCCTCCACTATCTGTCTTCTTCAAGCCATATTAAAAAAAAAAAAAAAAAACAACAAACCGATAATCAGTTGAACAACAGGATGTAGAGTTAAAATTTAACTGTTTGCTTCCTTAGAAACAGCCTCAAGGCCAAGTGAAGCACAGCAATGATACAGCAAATAGTTGTGCTTTTATTATCCTGTGCTGCAGATACCACTCTACTCATGTGCTAGTGTGTGCTAACCCAGAACAAACAACTTACAATAAATAGAGATTCAAGTATCTCTGGCCAAGCTAATATTAGGATATCTAAACATTTTAATAAAGCTCACACATATGGGAGTATTAAAATAAAAAAGGAAAAAGAGAAGCAATTTAAAGCTCTACAATCATTTACTCCTGAACCACCACAACTCAAATTTATGAGCCGGATACTTGCTCAGCTACCACTTCTCTGACTAAATGCATTCACAGCTGGGAAAGAGCAGAGAATAAAAGAAAAAGAATAACCTCAATCAAATCAACTCCACTAACCAGGCACCATCAACTTCAGGCTGTCTTGAAGGACAGGACAACTCGTTACACTCATACCGCAAATTTACACCAAGCAAATGGCCTTTAGATTTGTGTTCAAGTAACTGATATGGCAGAAGGGCCGTGCAGAAAACTCCACTTCTGGTTTCCTACTCTGCTCCTCCCCAGTTCCTCAGGAATGAAGCTGTAATGGCACACACTTACCTGACAGAGGGGACAGGAGAAGCACTGTGTGGTACTGCATAGCTATCTTTCCAGCAATGTGGAAAAAGCTGCCGGGCTTTTGGGAAGAGCAAATGCTAGGGGAGAGCACAGTTTCCTAGCCCTCAACTGTGAAAATGGTGGCTATCAGGTAAAACTCCCCAAAAGAGAGACTAAGATACAGGGTAGAAAGTTACAAGTTAAAGAATAAAACAAAAAAAAAAGGCCATCCCAAAACAAACACACACCATCAAAAAACCCCACTCACCAAACTCCCCCCTCCCAAAAAAATACCCCAAAACTCAAAGCACTACATGAGTTTAAGGAAGAGCAAAAAATCACTTCAAGACATTTCCTTGATCTTAAAAAATCTAACATTCAAACCAATGGAAGACCAAAAAAAAATCCTAAGATTACACCATCACTTTTAATGACAGCTTTTCAGGCCATTTCATGCAATGCTTTTAAGAACTTTCACATCATACAAACAAATGCCCTATGCCACACAGAGCTGCAAGCCAGTAACTTTTCAATTTGTCCCTAAACTCACTCAGATAAGAAGGAATGCAGGATCACAATCCACAGGCTTCCTTAACATGCCAATTTCTCTAAAGCAAGGAGACAAGGAAGACCAAGCAGCTTATTATTGGCAACAGTTTTCTGTAATTTTGACATTGTTTCCCTTTTTTGCTTTTTCAGTTTGTGGTTAAATATAGGGTTGGGTCTCTTACTAACACTTTATTTCAGGCAAGTAGAGCCCTGATTACAGGGCATCAGTGCTACACATACCTAAATGTCAGCAGAATAGATTACAATTACTTTATACAAACAAAACCCAGACATAAGACATATCAGCCATGCAAGCAGCATGACCTGCTACCGCTTCCCACCCCCATCTTCCTACTGCACTTGCTGTAATTACATGTCCTGAGCCTCAGCAACCTGCTCTGCACAAACTCGGTGCTGTACTTCCCCAAAGGAATCTGCTCCACAGCTGAAGTCCTGTGTGCACTTTGGGGCACCTCAATGCAAGGAGGACAAACCATCAGAGCGTGTCCAGAGGAGGGTGACCAAGATGGTGAAAGGTTTCAAGGCAAAGCCATACAAGTGGCTGAGGTCACTTTGTTTCTTCAGCCCGGAGAAGTGAAGGCTGAGGGATACCCTCATCACAGCCGACAACTTCCTCAGGGAGGGCAACGCACAGGGAAGGTGCTGATCTCTCTCTCTGGTGAGCAGCAATAGGATATGAGGAAATGGAATGAAGCCATGTCAAGGGAGGTTCAGACTAGACATTAGGAAAATGTTCTTCACTGAGAAGGTGGTTGGTCACTGGAACAGGCTTTCCAGGGAAGTGGTCAGGGTTTCAAGCCTGTCAGAGTTCAAGGAGCATCTGGATGTCACTAAGTCATATGGTTGAACTTTAGGGAATTGGAGTCGATGATCCTTATTGGTCCCTTCTAACTTTAAATGATTACATGCTAAACACTGCATCACTGAATTCCAAATTAATGGAGAGAACAGTATTTCATCCATTCTATACCTGAACAGTGAGATTCTCTTAACCAAAGGACATTGCTGGCAGTCTAAGATAAAAGAATTGCTTAGGGAAAAAACCCCCCTAAGACCTCTAGTCAAAGACAAGTCAATTGGAACACTAGATTTGACATATCACATCACAGCAATCCATCAAATACAGTATCTTCTTTCAAGCAGAAACACTGCCTGATGTGACAAAATACTGAGCAAAGGCACAGGTTTCAGACTGAACCTGGTCAATATAACTAGGTAATGCATGGGACAGTGGGTGAGGCAGACAAAGTTTAGTTTCCTTCCTCGACCTCTGATACAACTGTCTGGATTCCAAGCTTACTTCTTCACATTTCAGTATGAAAGGTAGTATCTGTTCTACTGCCCACAAAAAATCAGTCACAGCTTCAGATTTATTTGGCATACATGGCAGTAAAATGCATATAGTTAAATGTTAAAAACTTTATAACACAAACAAATATTTTCTACTACAAGTTCACCACCCAGACTATAAAGTGTAGTGTTAATCAAAGGAAATGTAACTTAAGAAACAAACACTAAGGTGCTTTTGGCATCCCTTAATAAATAAAAACAACCCAAACCCTCGCTCTTTGCAATCTGTTCCTAAACCCAGCTTTAATATTAACTCTTAATGTCACTCTCCAAAACTACAGATTTCATTGTCTTGCTATATAATTTACACAGTAAGCTTCCCTGAAATGAAAATAAACTGATGAGACTAAGAATATCAGCCTGTTCTGTTTTAGAAATACAAATTTATTCCACTGCTACTTCCAGAAAGAAAGCATATTTAGTAAGACCTTTTAAATAAATGAGTTATGGTTGAGTAATGGCGCTGAAGAGACCTGGACAATGCACATGGCACAGGCACCTGCAAGGAAGTCAGTGTGACCTACAAAAAGAACAATGAAATCCCCAGTTTTAATGAGCTCAGTCAGACAGCTAACTTCTTCAGTGAGAGCACCATTTTTTGCTGTTATTTTGTAAAGAAAGTTCAACACAGGGAAATGTGAACATATTTAAAATGCAAATAAATATTCTACAGAAAAGATCAATTACGGGTTCAAGGCACATCAGACATGAAAAAGCATGAGTAGTTTGGGGTTTTATGACATCATGTACAATCAGATGTCTACACAATGTTACAAATTATATATTTTACTAACTCTTGATGAAAGTGCTAGTAACCCAAGCATTTGACTTGAAACAATTGCTTACATATTGTCTGATTCCCACCAAGATACTGTTTAAGAAACTCAAGAAATTTACCTACAGGAATGAAATAGTTTGCTTCCATCTCTAGTCCAGGAGAGTCCAAGCCCTAAGCAGGCCTGGCCTCACAGGAGACACAGAGAGCAGAGCGTCAGCGCAACCGGCACCGGTTACCCTTGTTTGTCACTGTGCACACGCATTTATTCCATGGGGATCTCCTCCAAAGTAGGAGGCTGTACCGGCGTTGGGAATCCTAACTGTCAATTCCACTGACTAGGAATTGTTTGAATACGCCAGCTGCGAACACATCAACTCAGTTACAGACCAAAACTGGTCAGTTTGATGAGCATTTGCCTCTTCCCAGTTCTTCAGCACAGACATTTGGTTAAGTTAACCAACATATGAGAAGCAAGAATATAAAAAAGCTGAAACTTCAACTGAAGTACTGCCCTGTTATCAGGGACTGGTGGAATCGATCCTGCCTCTAAGGTAGAAGACTGATGCATTCTTTTATCACGCCCGGTTAGCCATCAATTGTGTGAAATTCAAATCCCTAGTTAGCTTTGAACAAATTTCATATGAAGGTACCATACTAGAAGCTTTATATTAGTTATCTTTCACAACAAAAAGGGGAAAGGCCTTTCTCACCATTCCCCTCTTCAAGAGACGATTTCAAGACATTTGCAGCCTCTTGGACAGTAACCAGAATCAAGTCTGCTAAAGCACTGTCAATTTATCAGTCAGTCCACAGAAGAAACCCAGTGTTAGCAACAAGCAACAGTTACTAGAGGAAAAGAAAAAGGGAGATTTTTTTTTCAGTTCCCCAAATTCCTTTAAGAATATAAGGATTTCAAAACTTTTTTATTTCACATAAACAATCCTTCAATCCAACTTTCACTGAGGCTAAGCTGCCTGAGCACCACTAAAGTAATTTGAGAATCCTCAGAATATCCTGCCACGCCTTTTGAACCTGCAACATGAAAGTAAGGTTTCCTATCACTCTGAAGCATTTGGACATCCGAGTTTCACCTTGTGTGTTTGCTTTGTATGTGGTGCTGGCGATGTAGGAAGCAACTGAAATAGATTTAAGAGTTGTATTTCCAGAGCTGGAAACCCAGCAATGTTTTCTGGTAGATTTATAGATAGAAGTTTCTCACACATTCTCTTCAGCACACAGACAAGTGACAATAGTAGGACAGGCCCTCCAGAATGCTTCATCTCCCCAAGTCCTGGTAAATCCAGGCCTCTTAAGGTAAAAGGCTAGAGGAGCCAGATAAGCCATATCTCATGTAATCTGATATGTTACCTTCCTTTTCCTGCACAGAGGGCTCACATTCAAGAGCTTTTACAGATTAACGCAATGAATTAAGGCCATCAACACAGATACATACAGCAACTTTCACAGTCCATATAAAATGTTTGTCACCAGAAGAGGGGGGGAAAGGCACTAGAGAGATCAAAGGAAAAATAATGAGAGAAATACTCAGTCCCACTTCCAGAAGCAACTCATATGTAAATGCACACTCTTAAAATACATTTCTATACATAGAATATGTAAAAAATAAAATCAAATGCTAACAATGCATTTTACTAATATTATCCAATGGAGAGGAGGGTTTAAAAAGTGTTGATTGTGGGCCTTATTTTGACAGTTTATCACTATTTCTTTAATTATGTCTGAACAGCTATTCGGACTATATGTCAGTTTAATCCTACGGAGCTAGCCCCTGATTTAGAATTTAAATCTTTCTTTATATACTCTAGCAGTTTTTCTCAGATTCTCCTAGCAATTGCCATCGGCATAAAGCAAACCAGATTTCAGCAACGTTCACATAGATTTTTTTTTTTCTGGGATATCAAGACAGTTGGAGGGGGTAAGTGGTCAGGGAGTGAAGTATACCATAGACATCCCATTTACTCAGGACTGTTTGCTTCCTGTATGTTTTTAGAATTCAGAAGCACAGAATGTAAAACGCACATAGGTTCATAGCAAGTTTAAGCTGTATTCATTTCAAGACATACTTAACAAAAAAACTTATTCTTGACTGACAGAACATGTGCTTGCAAGTGTTTAAAAAAGAAAAAAAGCCTCGTTAAAATCAAGAAACTGAAAACAAAAGCTAGAGAAATAGGCTTAAAGATTACTAGCCATAGACAAATAGCCTCACCTTCAGCCTTTCTTCCAAAAGGAAGACTAGGATTCACTGAGAATTGGACTCCAACTGGACCCCAATATCCAAAACACAACCTGTGGAGCGACACATACACCTATACAACAGCAAAGGAAAGGAAAAAGAGAGGCCTGTGCAGCTAAAGGATTATTTCTATAGATGCTTTTCAGAGTACCCTATTGTCAAATCTAGTCACGCATTCTGCTGGAGAAGCTGAGCAGAAAGGGGACACGGGGCAAGGACAGACCAGAGGGGCCGGGAGCGGGTACATGACATTCTAGGACAAGAATCAGAGCAAAGAAACCAGCCCATTCGTCCAAGAGCCAGACTTGAGGTCATGCCTGATTTTTCTTTCCTGGTGCCAAGTGCAAATGGGAGGACTGCTATGGAGGATACATATTCATCCCTTAGACAGCACTGAAGGAAAGAAGCTTCTCACATTATTCTCTTAATGGCTACTTCAAGCACGTTCATGCCAAGAGGCTGATCAGACAAAACGGGGCAGCTGACGGAAGCCAGTAGGTCTCACTTGTGAAATGCCACCTCACAGAATTAGGGTCTGTGCATGAAAAACATCTTTGGAGGGACACAAGGAAGTCTCATCACAGCCTCACCCCCTGCTTCCCACCTGGAAGCAAGATGATGTCAACACAGAGCATAAGGAGGGGAGGTCCGCAGAGTATCTCTGGGAACCGGGAGAGGGATGTGGGAAGTAAGACTGGCAGATGGCAACTGAAGGCAAATGGAGTTTAAGTCCTACAGACGAAGAGATTTTTAGCAGCTCTAGAGAGGCCCTTGTTATGGAAAGAAAACAGTTAAGGCAACAGTCCTCCCTCCTCCCCGCTGCATTGGTGAAATGCCAGAAGCACTTTGCTAAAGTTCACATAAGCATGGGGGAAATGGAACTTCAAACATCTGGAGTATGGAGGTCAGACAGCGCTGCAGAAGCAGCTGGCCCTGCACGCAGGAGGCGGCTGTCTGCCAGAATGTCAGTGAGTGAAGAGGTGGGATGGGTCTGTGGCTAAAAGCAAGAGCCTGGAAAACGGCAGATTGAAGTTCTATTCCTGGCTCCGCCAGACTTCCTGTGCTATGCCAAGCAAGGAGCTTTGCTGCTTGGGCTTGGAGCTGCGCACCTGCAGCAGCACCAGGAATAGACAGAGTATAGGTGGGCACAGGTACAGGCAGCACTGCCACAGCTGCCTGCTCTGAGCACAGTGACACATTGCCCAGATTGCTCTGTCGAACACCTTCCACTGATGTTTTTAATTGCTAATGAAAATGCACAAGTGAGTTACAGATTATACTTCCTGTGCTTTGGCAAAACCTACTGCCAATTTTAACCACTTGAGCAAACTAAATGTACATACACTGCAACAAGAAGTGCATTATGAACATTTTTCATTTAAAAAAAGCACAAGCCCTCCAACGACCTGTGATACATGTTTATATGGAGTATAACAAATTTTTGTGTTCTAGATAACTTTTTTTTCTTTCAAATGCAACTGCTAGCTCAATACCTTCTTCAAGAGCTTGAGTATAATAAACAGGTAGAAAAAATGCATCACTAATGTAGATCTCAGTGGGAAAACACAGAGAAAAAAACAAGGGATTGATCTCCACCTGCCTCCTAAAGTCTATGGCTTTTCAGCGTCCAGTGTCAGGAGTGGGAAAAGAGAGAGAAATAGCTTTCATGGTGTTATTCCCTGTTCTGACACAAAATCCCTGATCACTCTAGAATATGATTTCCAGCATTTGCAGGAGATTCAGCTGTGGCTGAATCCCACACCCCACCACTTCACAAGCACCGCACGACAGGAAGTACAGACCCAGCTCTGCATCAGATCAAAACTACAGCACATGGTAAATCAACGACTGGTAACTTCAGTTTCACACTGTACGACAAACACCTTTCTGAATGTCAGTTCTTCTACTCAGCCCTTTCTCTGACCCCCCACCTTCCCTTCACCGAGGCGGGATTCCAATAAGAGAACTACCAAGGTACATCCCCTCTCCTCTCGTGTTCTACGCAGTGAACTGAACAGACATTTCAATGCTTAACTAACACCAGTTGCTGATTAAAACCAGTCTTTAAAGTGGAAGACACTTCAAAAGAGAAGTGTTTCAACACTACAATCTGATGGATTTTTGACTGAACAACATTTGGGATGTGCAGTCATGCTACATTTGTATTCAGCCCTAAAAAGCACAAAAAGCAGATAAATGCTTTTAATTATGCAAAGTCAAAATTCCAGCTGTATGCATGAGTGTAGTTCAGTCTGTGAAATTATATTTTAGTTACTTCAATTTTTTTTTGTTTTTTGCTGGGTATTCCTGAAGATATGCACGAGTAAGTCAATTCAGACAAAAAAAAGAAGAAAAAGAAACTAAATATGCTTATGTAAGCTTCCATATAAGAGTTCCAACCTTTCAAAGTAGCTGACTGAGTCCCTCTTTTCCTTACGAGAACCAATGCACTTGTCTAGAATTAAACAAAACATACAAACCTAAATATATTTTTGACTGTAGGAAAGCACAACAGAAAGGAAAAATTAAACAGCTTCTTCAGTAGTTTGGACTCACTAAAGAACCACCATGGGAGCAGAACAAAACTGTATGTCAAATGAAAAGCATTTTGTGTGCCAAAAAAAGCAACTTCATAGGAGATGAACATGTGCAATTGCAAAGAGCACTGCAGGTGGCTGAAAAGGAAACCATCTAAAAAAAGCCTATGAAAAATAAACTCAAGAGAACAAGTCTGAATTTTCTGAAAGTTTGTCTGAGGTGAGGAGCTGATAAAGCTGTAACAATGATGAGTCAGAATGCTTATGCCTGAACAAAAAAAACCAAAACCAAAACAAACAAAAAAAAAAAGCCCAAAGCCCAGTACTTCACATTTAGTAGTAAGTTGGCAAGTCAGATTGGGAAGAGCACAGGACAGAACTCGTGCCAAGAGAAAGTGAGCCTTAACCTTATCACCTCTTCAGTGCTTTAGTTAATCAGCTCTAATAGTAAGCATAAAATATTTTCCAATAATAAAAGTTATGTTACACGGATGGGATAATGCATTTATTGTATATTTCAAAATAATTATTATGCTAAAAAATAACAGAACTCACACATAAAAGCTATTCTCATTTATCACATGTATTTACTTGAAAGTGGTCTGAATTAATTTTCAGACACATACTTTTCTTAAAACAAAAAAATCCCAACCACCAAATGACCTAAAACCAAACCCCCCCACAAAAAAACCCAAAACACCCAAAAAAACCCCCCAAAAAACAAAACAAACAAAAAAAACCCAAAAAACCCCTCCCACACATGCTCACATAAATACACAAACACATACACAAAAATGCCTCTCCCAAGCACCCCTCTTCTCCACATGAATTCAGGGCCCATGAGATGTCTAGGGCTGACAGTTCTAGGAGAGACCGTTTCCCTCACACATAAAACAAGGACAACATGTGCTGGAATGATGATGGATATCCTTTAGCCACCTGCAGACATAGTTTGATTACAAACCACCCAAGGCACAATGTTACTTCTATCCCTCTTCGATCATATGTCATTTGATGGCAGTGATACAAGCTAGTGGGAGATGTGCTGGTTTTCAGCCGGCTCAGCACTGCACCAGGAGTAACTCATGAGTATTAATTAAACAGACATCACGTGGCTAAAGGCCACACTATCTATACCACAAAACCTCCTGGATTAGTGCCACAAACACAGTTTACCCTACATGAAATGTCTATTTCTCATCTCCTAAATGTTCAAGGGTTGAATATTCCACTTTGTCCAAAAAAGATCTACTGAAGTTCTGGACTTTTTAAAGATTTTTCTAATAAAAAAAGTAGGCAAGCTGCTATAGAAAACAACTTGTTGCAACACTATGAGGTGCTACTCCAATGGAGCAATAACCACCAATGGCAATTTTTTTTCCTCTTGTCCCCACTGCCCATCTGTAAAATAGGGCAGCAGGAACAATCCCCAGCCACTATAGATTCCAATCTAAAAGTTTTCAGTACACATATTCCACTCTACAGTTCACTTACTACCCATACTACTACCTCCTGCATATTATTGCAGCAAAGAGCTCTTCCATGCCCCTTGAATACCGAAACAACTAGGATCTGACAAGTTCCTCAGTTTTGTTTTCAAAGACAACTGTATAACAAAATGGTTCAACTTTCTGATGCAGCCTGTCCTTTCTCAAAACCCCTTCAGCAAGAAGGTACATCAACAGAGGACAAGCTTAGAAGCAGCATGAACTTCCCTCAGCTCAAACTTCCTCCAAAAACTGAGTTTCCACAGCATCACATGTGGATGCCTATTAAGACACTCAGGCAAAAAAAGGAGAGTTGACAAAAATTCCCTCACATGTTTCCCAAGACTGCGCTACTATTTTGGACTGAGTCATACAGACTTCTTGCAATGTGGGATATATTAAGTAAAAGCAGAAGACAGACAAGCAAATCACAAGCATGTATGACATTTACCAGTTTAACAGGGTGGGAAGGAAGGGCCAAGGCAGAGATGGAATTGCTCAGGCTGCTCTAATTCTCCGTTGCCATTTTTATTTCCACACACAACTCAAACAGGAAGTTGCACATTGTTTCTGTAAATGGATTTCCCTTAGCTTCCCAGCTCTTGGCCACGACTGATATGAAACACTGCAGTTACATCTGTTGGTAACATCCAGATGGCCTCAGAAGTCCCAGCAGCACTTACCCTGTACCGAGCCACAACCTTATCCAGCCAAAACTTTTTCTGACTATAGCAGGGCACGCTGGCAGAGGGAGCCTGGCCCAAGAAGAAACTATGCCATCATTCAGCCCCTCCACCAAGACCACATCTCAGGCTTGTACATGCACACAACCCAAAACTGAGATCTTGACTCCATCCTGTGCAAGGGCACCTGAACACAAACACTGCAGCCTGATGGCAGGTTAAAAGACAGTACAAGGCTCGAAGAGAAATCTTGTGCATAGGCACAGAGACACAGGCACACCACTGTGTCCCTGCTGCTGAATGTATTATCCTACTGTTGCTACAGTCAATTCATTAGACTGATCATGTGCTCAGAAATTAGCCATTTCCACTGTGCAGTTATTAGCATAATGATTAAATGTGATTGCAAACACTTGGGGAGAAGCAGAGCATCAGCCATTGGAGAGGACCTAGAGAATGAAGCCAGTCAAAGGAAGCAGCTAGAAGTTTGCAGTTTTCAGGGCCTTGTCTCCAGGATAATTGAGCCCACAATTCAAGGACTAGGAGGCAGAGAACAAAACACTGTCTGTCACAAGAGAATGGCACAAAAAGAAGACTGGCCATCTCTTACTATCACTTTAGGCAGAGGTTATACATACACTACACAAATATCGACCAGTGAAGTGTTTAAAGCTAACTGAGGAGGGCAGACTGGTGCCCTGGTGAGGGTGCTCCAAACACCATGGTGGGTTATAAGCCTCTGAACAGCACCACAGAGTTTCAAGAGGCAGCTCTACCACTCCACAGTAACAACCACCACGGACATGTGCATGACTGGACACTGACCTCTGCAGTGCTGGACAGCTAAACACACGCTGAAGAGTCACTGAACACCAGCAAGAAACCTGTGTGCACAGGAAAGTGATGGGGATTGACACTGAAAGTGGTGGGGATTGATATGCCACTACCTTAATCAGGGAGGGAGGTGCTGCTGAGTTCCCCAAGAGATGAAGGGGTACATCACAACACAATTTAATGGGCTACAAAAAAGACAGCTGTGCAAACTTCTGTAGACTACCTCCTCCCACTGGTTTGGCAAAGTCTGGGGAGGTCAATGCACTTTTTGGATTTAAACTGTGTATATCCATTCAGCAACAGAGTGTGTTTACTCCCAGAAGTATACAGCTAATATAAACAACAACTACGCAGTCATTTTAAGAACTACCACGACTAAGGAACCTCGGCAAATGGGCAGGAGGGGAAGAGTACACAGGAAAATTACCCAAGTAAGATCTGCAGAATGCTCACAATCTGTTTTCCCAGGATGTTTGCTTAAGTCACATAATTGTTTGCAGAACCTCTGCTTTCTAAAAATGCATTTGGAAAAATTCATTCCACATTTTCTTAAATCAGTTTCTACTGATTAGATGATGCTTTTCATTATTCTCAAAGTAGGTGACCTATCATTATCCAATAATGACCAGTCAGCAGCGTTCTCTTAAATGTATTCTAGGCAGACATTTCACATGAAAACCAGTATTTTAAAAGTTTTTCAAGTATTTTTTTAAAAAATGTTAGATATATTTAGTCCAAGTAATTCAGCCAGCTCTGGTAGAGAGTACCTCTGAAGAAATTTCTGTATTGACTGAAAGACTACACATTAATGCAGCCCAAGGAAATATAGTCTTAAAGTTGTTGAGCTGAAAATAAGATGCCAGTAACTTTGAGTTGTGGTCCCTTCACTCTCGTTTTGCTCCCATGTCTGGAGGTCTAGAAGTATGAAGCAAGCTAACTGGGAGTGAAGCTTGATATTCTTGCTGCCAGCCCAGGGGCACACTGCACTGCAGGAGGAATTTGCTGCTTAAAGCCGCAAAATCCCCAGTGATTGAACTTGAATTTTGCTCAGTGAGGGCTTATGGAAACCATCCCCCGCTTCCTGAGCTTTTTGTTATTTATTAATGTGCCATAGCCTGAGCTCAGAAAAGGGAAAAACTTGTTATTTTAACCAAAGCACCATGAACACCCTCAGAAAGTCTCTCCTCCAGTTTTAGCATTCGGATGCCAGAGTACCACCAAACTCTACCACTGCATCATAGGTGCTTCAAAATGGTAATAGATGCAGCACTTCTGTGGCCCAGTTGTCATGCTACCATCAAAATAAGGCACTAGCAGACATATCTACAGGTCTGAACACCATCCACAACTCAAAACCAGATATGCTTAATTACACATCAGTTCAGGATGAGGCTAAACCAGGGATATGAAAGTGGTAAACTGGCCATCCTCAGCATGCAGAGTGGAACTAATAAAATAAAGGATGACCTGGCTCCTATCAGCTTACAGGTGATATAAACCTATCAGTGCTGGCTCCTAACATGAGATTTAGAGTGTATGAGGAAACTAAATCAAAATACAGTGACACAGCTAAGTGATTATATAGTTGAGAAAGTCTAATTTGTTTCAGGCCTTTTGACTGGACTTCTTTCTTTACCGTAATGACTCATAATTACATGAGGTTAGAACATTTCTGTTACAACTTGGAGGTTTCTCCATTTCCCAAATGGAGATTGACCTCAATTACTTCAGCATCTCACTCGTCACCACAGCAGGCAAAAAGCACCCCGAGATGGAGTACTGAAATAACATAATATTTCTACCATTCTTCCACTCTCAGATGCCATAATCTGCCAAGACACACGTGCAGGTCAACTGCATAATTTCAAGTTAAGTTTCTTTCCTTTTTTTGTAATCTAAGTTTTAATTATATGAAATTCAAGAACCATTTACAGGAATAGACAAATTGCTAGTCCACACAAGCTGGCATGTTATTCGCTTGCCACACGCTACCAGTGAACTACTGAAGAGCAGAAAAATATGTACACTGCTCAAAAACTTCAGTTAACACCTTTTTCAGCCTACCTTAGGAGACTAGCCTTATTCACAGTAGAACTCATCTTTTTTAGTCCTGTACTACATCTGGCCATTACTGCATCTTGCTCAATACTTGACTTGACAACACACGTAAGAAAATCCTATAAATGGACACAGAAGGATCGGCTTCCCAAAGACGACATTTATCTCCTTTCCAGTCAGTTAGAGGTTGATTTGTGGTTTGAAGGCTTATCTTGCAACCTTATACAGCCTAGTTTTGAACACGGTTCAAAAATATTAACTTAGAATGAATAAAAAAAAATCTTTTAAGACACTGAGTTCAACAACGAAGCAGAATTTCCTACGTTCAAATCAAGCCTTTCGGTCATTATTCAATTTCCTTGTTTTTATATCTTCAAATGATGGCCCAACTGATTTTTCCTGAAGCAATGATACGTTTTATTATTTCCATCATGACCCCTTTCAACTCTAAGGACCCCATCTTACTTGTTCTTAATTTATATTTAGAAGCCTAATAGCTTTTAATCATACCCTTGTTGCTCCTGGTCTTGCCACACAGAGGAATTTGAGATAGCATGACAAGATCAGGTTGACATTATTTCTCTCTTGCAAGCAAGGACAGAGAAGCCAGTTAGAGAAACAGCAAGCCATGCTGCAGTCCTGGTGTGAGACCACACCAGGTGAATTTTACCATTGGATCCACTGTAAATAATCGTCCCAGGACAATGTGCAAGGGCAAGAAGCAAATGCTTTTAGGCATAAAGAGGTGAAGCTACAAAACCACTAAACATTAGCACTCATACAAGGATACATTCATTAAAAAGTCACAGCTACTCAGCAGATTCTCAAAGAGCAAGCAAACAACATACAAGACCTGTGATTCTGTGGTCACATATCACTTACATTTTTATGCCCATAAGATAGAATTAGGCACAATAAGGGGCAAAATTATTAAATAATATAACTATTTGTTGGAACCAGAATTCAGCATTAGAGAGAAAAATGACAGCTTCAGTAATCTGTTTTTTGAAACTGAGAAAGAAGCACACATACTTTTATGCTGGTTACTTCAACAGGCATAGTCAACATTCCAAATGGGAATGACTGAAATAGCAAATGATGGCCTTAGATAGATGTCACTCAAAATGTGCTAGATCAAAACACATTCTGAGTCTTCTCAAAAAATAAAACCCCTACATACAGTATAGCTTTTAAACAAACAAATTTACAGTTTTATTTCCACCACCGCCACAATGTCCCCTCTGTGATGGCACTAGCAGCAGGGTCAGTGAAGAATCAACAATAATCTCCAGCGGAGTAAGTTGTCCCAAATTAATAATGTTCAGGGTAACCTATTTAGGTCTTTAGCCGTAAATTATATCACCCAACACAATTTCACATTTTTTTCCTGTGCACTGAAGGGAAATGTCACTTTGTCTTCTGTGAGGACTGCCCTAGTGATGCAGAGATGATACTGTCCCAGATGATACTGGGGAAGGGAAAGGATACCCACCAGGGCTCAGGAGCCACATAACAAGTGTTTAGTAAGATTAACACAGTTGGATAGATTTTCACACTTCATACACGCTTTTTCAAAGTTACAATAAAACAACAGAAGTTGTCCCAGCTTTAGAAGAGCAGCTACCAAGTCATTCATAGACCGCCCATGAACTAATACAGTGTTCTCTGCATATAGATGACCTGTAAGGGGACTTTTACAAGACACACATAACAGATATCAACGGGTCCCAAAAGGCTCCTAATAAAGAGGATAAAGTCAAAGCAGCAGCAGCATAAAAAGTGGTAGTGTTATTACTGGCTTATAAACACTCATGTGAATCATTACTTGGTTTTCCACCGGCAGATCAAAGTTAACTAAGCACTTATGTGCCCCCAGTAAAACCAGCCAGCAGAAAGCACTAGGCAATTCCTATCTGAATGGCACAAGAAGTCCAGCCACAAGTACCCAGCAGGACGTGTTCTTGTGCTTGAGTGGCAGCTTCAGTGATGCTGTACAATGAACGTTGCACTCATCTGCTCCACAGTAAGTTTCTCGCACTTGTTTTCCCCCTCCATTTCCCCAAAAAGAGTCAGCTCAAGCACACCACTACCCAGCTGCCACAAACACCAACGTCCCAAATAGCTGCACTGGATGGCACAGGTACAGCAACTGACTAAACACTCTGGTAGCTGGTTACCTGCTGTTTTATTAGGCACAATGTTCTCATCACCTCGTACACTGCATTTATGCAATTAAAACATTGACAGAGAGAAAGCTTTAATTCAATGTAAACCAGGAACTATTCACATGTGAAGACTGCTGGTTTACTAGGACTTGAAATAGAAGGAAAATCAATTTTAGGCAGCAAGTTAATCGGATGCATCTGAAGAAAAAAAAAACCCAACACTCATAGTTGTTTGGAAAGTCCAATATGTGACTTTATATCAGGTTAGTGATGCATTTTGTCTATGTGGTATAGCTTCCAGATATGAGAGGTTTTCATTAAAAAAAACTGCACAAATGCTGATGACTCCTTTGTTACACAAAATTGTCAAAAAGGCCTTTCAGAGTCATGTTCACAGTCCTGGGATTTTTGGCTTTGATTTCAGAAAACAAGGGGCTGCAGCAGGCCTCTTAATTTAGTATTTAATGAGGTATCTAGAGCTTACAGCCAAATAACCATTGAGCAGAAAGAAGGCTTTAATGGTCTAAAACACATTGAAAACTATGCATGCAGGCTGCCCTTCTAGCAGATGGTGGAATGGGAATAAGCATATGAAGGAATTCATAAGAGTCAATGGCTATTAAAGTTAGCAACTTTCCCTATTACCCAAAAATATGTTCAAAACTCTGCATTCCACAGGGTAAAAAAAAAAAAAAAGCGTGAAACAGAAGTTTCTGGTTCAGTTTCTCCTTCATCAAAGCAACTGCTCTTCCCCATCACAGAAAGGCTGACATTGTGGTTGCTCTCTCATAGGTGTACACAACTAAGTATCGTGGCGGGGGGGGTGCTTTGATTTTTTTGTTGGTAAGGTGCTGGGGAGTTTTTTTGGTTGCATCAGCTGAACTGCACAGGAATTACAGACATCCTATGTGTATTCATTTGTGGATATGAAGGGAATTTCTCAACTGAACGGCTGACAAGGCAACTCTTACACATTATACTACTTTCTGAGCAATTTATATATATCGTGTAGAAGCTGATATGCACAAAGTTGATAACAATTTTCATAAGCAGACATAAACAGAGCAAGCACAGTACAACTTCTTGGAGCCTTGGCCTCTCTCAGGGAGAGAACAGGAAGAACGGGATGTGAAGCAAAGGCCACAGAGATAACTGTCAGCACTTTATTAGGAGAAGGAACGTCACCCAAGGCAAGGTTAATCTAAACAAAAGGTGCAAGTTTCTTGCCATATTTAGAGTATTTGTTGCTGACAGGCAAGGGCAGTCCAAGGGAACCAGACAGAAGACATCATCTTTCTAACACATACAACATCAGATGATGCACTAGTTCCTGCTGATACTTTTGGTCTCTCCGCACATTTTTGCATATGTGGAAAGGAAAGTTTGGATGCAAGTGGAGCTTACACTATTTGTAGATATGTGATGGCAGTTTCTCCCCTGACTTTGTAATTATGTCTACCCTTCACCAATTAATTCCTATAACTTATGATGTGCCTTTCAAGGATACAAAGTCAGCTTTTAGGATACATCCAGCTACTGCAGTGTAATACCGAAAAGAGTCATGGCAGAGATCCAGTGCTGCATCACACTCCAAAATAAAAAGGCTCTTCCCAACTCCTTGTACTAATCTGCCAAGCTTCAGCCTGTGGCTAGCTGTTTAACATTACACTGTCATTACCAAGCCAAAGACTAACTGCAGAGACAGAAACAGACTTAAGTACTAGTAGGCTACCATAACACCACTGCTTTGCTTTCTCTTTGTCAGACCAAACAAGCACAACTCCTTCAACCTCTCCTTGTAGGCTGCGTGCTCCATGCACCGACCATCTCTGCATCCCTCTCTGCTGGACTATCTCCAGTTTCCCCAAATCACTCTTGAACAAGGCAGAGGTGACCAAAACCAAAAAACACCACAGATCCAGCACTCCAGGTGAAATTGCATCTCTGCCTTTTATCTGCCAGCCACAATCTTCCCAAGGCAGCCCCAGCACACTGCTTCACTTATTCAGATAGCCTTGTGGTGTGGGCTCATGCTCAGCACACCAGCTCCTTTCCAGCCCATGGCTACTCACACAGTCACCTCCCAGTGCACACAAATGCACTTTGCGCCCTACCCTAAAGTGTAGGACCTTGCACCTTGCTCAATTTCCCAAGGTTTTTGCTGGTTCAATAAGACTCCCATGTACTGAAGCTCTGCCATCCAGAGTATTAATCACCCTTCCTAATTCAGAGTTAGTCCCAGATTTGTTGAGGATATGCTTTATGTTCTGAACGGTCTCCAAAGAATGTTCTGAACACTGTGGGCTCCAGTACTGACCCTGCTTGTTAGCAGCAATCAACCATTTGCTAGTTCTGGCTTATCTTCTCTCCACTTAACAGTCAGTCCATCTAGCCCATATGTTCTTCAAGTCAGAGACAAAGGTCGGGGTTTAAGCATTTATTCTTTTTAAAGAGGCTACTTCAGGGTAGAAGTACCTGGACAGCTGTACTTTGGAAGCACAGTCACCATTAAGAGGAGCTGGAAAGGTCTTTTGCTTCCATCCCTAAGTGTACTAAAGTGCTTCACACAGTTGTTTGTTTCTAGGCATGACCACCCGCCTTCATCAACAGATTTGTCACATTTCCTACCCTCTTTCTACTTCTTGGCTTTCAAACACAAAATTAAACTGTGTTGTGATCACGCACCACAATCCGTAAAAGCAGTATCACATTAATCCAAAGTACACACACACTCTGAAAGCTCTTTCCCACAAAAACTCAATCATAAAGAGTCCTCACTGTACCTGCACTGCTTTTTGCCTTTTCAAACACTAGAGACGGGCTGAGCATCTAACAGCTCTTGTGCTCCTCTTACCTGTCAAACACCAACTTGCTAGTACTTAGGAGCTCACCCCTTACAGCCCCAGAACATGTTCAGCAGGGCTTCTCTGAAACCTAACCCACATCAGTCCTGACTGGTAGCTAACCCAACAGAAAGACCTTAGTATTTGGGATTATCTACGTGTGGTTCAACACAGGCTACAGCTGTACGATTCAGAAAGCCTGCAAGAAGACATCTGCACTGTTGCCCCGACTTTACCTACACGACCACGCCATAGCAACACAAGGCATTTGGCTTTCTGCTGGCATATAGCACTTGAATCACACATGCAATTAATTAGACATGCATCGTAACAGGCAAGATTCTTCTGAACTAATTCAGAGGAGTTTTTAAATTATTTTTTTAGTTCTAAAAGCTTATAACTTTAAATGGTAACAAAAGATGTGCATGTAGCTCTTCTTTTTTGCTGAGAGTGATGTTTTCAGAATACACTGTTTTGCAATAGTCCCTATTTTGCATTAGAGGAGAGCTTCAGATGCAAAAGAAAATCCTCACACTGAATGTTTAAGGGGGGCAGTGTTTCCTGGTGAAAATTATAATTTCTTAAAAAGGAGACTATTGCTTTCTTCATGCTTGGATTTAAATACTGAGCTATTTAAAATCTGTTTATGTAGAGGAAAAAAAAAAAAGGAATAGTTGCTACACCCAGTGCTGCAGCTCTGACATAAACACGAGCACTGATCTGTTACATTTTTCAGTTTTGACACAGTAAACAAGAATGTCCCTGTCAACCTCTCTTCCTCTGAGAAATCTGGCTGTCCCATCTTCATTCTCTTGAACTTTGTGGAAATGAAGCAGCAAAAAATTTATCTTAAAGTACATGTTTAAGTCAACTCTCATTTCCAAGAAGGGGAGAGGAAGAGCTGAGTACAACCAAGAAACAGCGCTGAGTACAGGGGGACGATCACTTCCCTAGTCCTGCTGGCCACACTGTTTCTGACACAGGCCAGGTTGGCACTGGCGGTCTGGCCACCTGGGCACATGCTGGGTCAGGTTCAGCTTCTGTTGACCAACACCCCCAGGTCCTTTCCTGCTGGGCAGTTTTCCAGATACCTCTCCAAGCCTGGAATGCTGCATGGGGGTTGTTGTAGTCCAGCTGCAGTGCCTGGCACTTTGTCTTGTTGAACCTCAGATCTCTGGCCTCTTCCAATCCATCCAGCCTGTCCAGATCCCTCTGCAGAGCCTTCCTGCCCTCCAGCAGATCACATTCCCACCCCACTTGCTGTGTCTGCAAACTGAGGGTGCCCTCAATCCCCTCAACCAGATCATTGATAAAGATACTGAACAGGACTGGCCCCAACACCAAGCCCTGGGGAACACCACTGGTCACCTGTGACCAGCTGGATGTAACTCCATTCACCAACACTCTCTGGGCCCGGCCATCTTGACAGTTTTCTACCCAGCCAAAAGCACACCCGTCCAAGCCATGGGCAGCCAGTTTCTCCAGGAGATGCTGTGGGAAATGGTGTCAAAGGCTTCACAAAGGTCCAGGTAGACACATCCACAGCCTCTCTCTCATCCACTAAGTGGGTCTCCTTGTCATGGAAAGGGATCAGGTTGGTCAAGCAGGACTTGCCTTTCACAAATGCATTCTGGCTAGGCCTGATCCCCTGGTTTCACGTGTCACATGACGGCACTCAAGATGATGTGTTCCATGACCTTCCCTGGCACCTAGGTCAGGCTGACAGGCCTGCAGTTTCCTGGATCCTGCATTCGGCCCTTTTTGTAGGATTACCATCTGGCACATTTGCTAAATTGATGAAATCTTGATGTGTGTGTTGGTGCAAAGTATATGCTTACTATCTTCCCCCACCCAAATCTTGGCTTACAGCGTAAGTAGGATCCCTTATACCAGAAGGGTTTTAAAACTTCTCCAGAAGAGTGACCAAGTCTCTGCTCTGCCAAATCAGAGCAGCTTGGAAAGGTCAAGTCAGCTTGGTAATGCTCGGAGTCAATATGAAGGATTTAAACCAAAGAACTGAGCTCTATGTGTACAGCCCCGTATATTGGGTGTAGTCAATTATCACATGGCAGGTCACTCCAGACCCGTGCATTACAGCTGAAAGACAACTGTAACTGCAGAAAACACTGATGCAGCTGGGCAGCTTTTTGCTCTGGCTGCTACGTGAAAGCCATTCCCAGAGCTGTTCATTGACTCCGTATGCTCAGAAAAGTGCTCCCTCACCACACTGCGATTACTCATGTGAAGCCTCTGTGTTTGTGCTCAACAAGAAACCAAAGCCAAATAACTTTTTTCCTATAAAATCAAGCACAATTTCCATTTGTAAAATTAGGCTCCAGTAACAATATAACACACTAGTCCATCACCTAACTTCTCATGAGTGCTTTTTCCAGTGAAGAAGATACACAGCTAGGAAAAATATGGAGTGGCTACTAATCAGGCTTAGTGATCCAGGGATTTAGCTTAGAGTCATTGTGGAGAACATGAATAGTGAACTGAAAAACAGTATGGGAACGGAAACGGTCTGTGGAGAGAAGAGCCACAGGATTTTATTCCTTAGAAGAGCTATCAAATTATATCTTATTTCACAGATAGCTGCTCTTTTTTGCAAAACCCAGAATCGAGTAATTGACAGGCAATGCCTCAGATCTGTGTTTCTAGGCAATACTTCTTTCACAGAGAAGAATGACATTCTGAGAATTTGTTCACCCCCGTGCTTTAGTAACACGAAAATATTCACAACTGATACAGGCACAGGGAAGGACGCTCTGGAGATCCCAAAGCATTTAAAAACAGTCTGTCGCAGCAATTGCACAGCCGATTCAAGAAAGGCAGTTGAAGCATTTGAGCAGAAACACTTCAAAGCAGATAGCTGAGCTGGTATGTGTGCATTATCTGTATCCAGTTTAATTCTACAAAATTAGTCTGCAGAGGTTCATTTATAAGCAAGGATTAGTTTCAGGCAAGACCAACCAGGACAGAAACTACAAGCAAGTGACCTTGCTAAACACTCCTCAAAAGCTTTACAAAGCACTGATTGTTCACAGTCTTTAGCAAACAGTTCATGTATCAGGTGACTCAATAGCTTTCAGCATAGTGCCTTCAATCCAAGCAGCAAATAGTACAGAGGGTTAACACCTTTTATGCTAGTATCAAACATTTTGGCTTTTTCCATGGTTAGTCATATTAGTGGGCCAATGAGAATTTAACAACAGTTGCTTCACACACACACTGCAGCTCTCAAACATTTAAGAAAAGATGTGCTCAGTTATAAGAGGGCATCCAATGCTTGGAAAAGTCTGTAGAGTCAGTCCTTTATCCAGTCATTTCTTAAGAGGCAGTCATAATCCCAGCATCTCTGAATACTTAACAGAACAAAAAACTTATCTACAGCAATTTCATTTCCTCCTACTTTCCTGTTTCAGTGGCAGGTACTTTTTAAATACTTCACACAGCTTTTAACATTGTTTAGTTCTCAGCACATGTTAATCTCACATGCCTTTTTGATAGGTTTGTTACTAGGAGGGCCCTTCCATATGCACTGGAATCTTCTCCCTGCTGACATGCTTTCGATAAAACCACTGTGCTGCCATTTCACAGAAAGATGTTGAGAAACCACAACTCTAAAAAAACAGTACGAGAGGTTAGCAGGGCTGGGCAGGGAGAGACCATAAGAAGCATTTTCTTTCAAGTATTTTGTCTAAGGTGTACCACCAACAGGATGCCGGTTGACCAACTAAGGTTTTAAATTCACTGGCCGCACTGAAGAACGTTTTAGGTTGCATCCTCTGCTATTTGTTTACAAAACATCTCAGAGAGACACGGGACAAAGCCCAGCGAAGATCCGACTGAATTCCAGTAAGAGCATGACAGGGTGGATACTGGGCTTTTAATAACTCTCTCAAGCGCATTTCAGAACAGCAATGTAACGGTGAAATAACTGAGTCCTCTCCCTGCCTTCACTGGCACTAATATGGCACACACCTGGTTATGCAACAAGCCACTTCCAGATTAAACACAGCAGACATTTTTTGGCTGAGTTAGCATACAATCAGGCCAATGATCAGGTACACGGCAGGCAGCAGCAGCAATGCTTTCCCCCACCTCCCACCCAGAAGCAGGCAGCCAGGGTGAAGCTTCAGCCAAGGAAATACAGGCTGCCACAGAGAGGGACAGGCCTATTCTTTCCTGTCATCTATTTCCATGTTCACACTGCAGCAACTCCAATAATACTGCAGTCACAGTACAAGTCAGGTCAGCTCACTCATTCAACTGCCTTGGCTGGAAAGGAGTTTGGCTTGAGCAGGTAGTGGCAGCATGTGAAGCCCTCTCCCCTTCCACACAGCACATGAAATTATATCCTGCAAGGCTATGAAAACAAATGAACTCACTGCATGTGTTAAATAAAATACCACCTCCCATATGGCACTTCTAACTGGATTTCCTTCAGAAACAGAATCCTTCTCTCTACCTCTCCCTCAACTGCAGCTTCAGATCTTCAAATCTTAATTATTAATTCCTGCTTTAAATCGAATATAATTCCAGCATTCTTGATACCGTTTATTCTTGACACAGAAACTATTTTATTTTGGTCATGACCTTAATCACAAAGCGCGTTTCAAAAATATTAGAAAGAAAAAAGCCTTACCATTTTCTATCACAATAAAGAAGTCAACATAAACTATCCAACTCAATAAGAGACACCATAATGCCTCCTCCAACACTGTCAGTCCTCTATTAAAAAAGAAAAGAGATTACCTGGGAGATATGGTTGATGGAGGACTCCATCCTCCGTAGCTGGGACGCTTGAATGTCCAGCAGTTGTAACACATTGTTGGCCAGTGCATTGATCTGATAAGCAACACTGGCTAGAGACTGAGTTGTGTAGGCTTTGGTCTCTTCTAATGCTTTCCTTTTATCTGGAGCCTGTAAAGCAAAAGAACAAGACATCTGCTTTAGACCATGGAAAGGATGGGGGAAAAGGACAGGAACAAAAAATGCAACCTGTATGTATTCGGAAGAATCTGTAATCAAGAAGGTCTGATTGAGCAGCCAAAGTACTTGATCTGCAGGAGATTTTAAACATTCTCAATCATATCAAGGAGATAAAGTATTTGAAAAATATTTAACGATAATAAACTTACATGGCAAGAAACAATTCATTCAGTAGGAAAAACAACACTATCGTGATCTGTTGGAGTTGAGTTTCTAAACTCAACTGTCCAATCCCTCATTTCTCAAAAAGCCTCCAAATCTCCTTGAACACTGAAATGCTCCTTTTTGCCATCTCTTATGAGGTCATGCAGCCCGGGCTAATCAAGACATAAAAATATTTTCCCACAGTTAGGTGTCCCCTATTCCACATGCTGTCTACAAAGCCAACCCTCCAGCTATGCTGGCTACTCCTCCCACAGACCAGAAGAAGGGCAAGTAGAGCATCAGAATGGCATGCACGGAGGCCTCCTGCATGCAGGAGTACTTGTGAAATTATCCTTCCTCACACGAAAGCTTAATAGACTTTCCTTGACAGCTGAGAAAGTTCATCATTGACTGTGAAGACACACGTGTTTGGAGGTATCAGAAAGGAACATATGCTTCCCCCTGAAGGGTAAAAATATAGGGAAAGGATAACTTTCCCACTGACATCACACCTTGCTAATGTAAAGTCCTCAGTCTGTCCTGAGGCATGGCTCCCTAGTCAGAGGGCAGGTTATTATCCAAGATCAGGAACTGTTTACACTACTTGAGTTGCACGGCCCAAGTAAGCCCCTCCTCTCTGGCAGGATGGGAGATAACCAATGCCACCTCTACCACGAAAACACACAGACAGAACCCATTTTGAAGTACTCCCTGCATCACACCTTAGGAGCTGGCAGTGGAGGCCACGTACTTCATCTGTTACCCAACTCGCAGACTGCAGCTATCCAGAATTTCCTTTTCTTCCATTTGCAATAGAGATGCGCCGCATAAGGAAGAGTTTGCAATGCACAAGGACTCAGTGCTAGTATAGTGTCTTCCCGATTTTATGTATTTGTGGAATAAATACGTAGATCTCAGCAACCAATAGAAAAGGTTCATATTAATAGCCCCGTCCAACTAGACTTCTATTTTTATTGTTTATTTCTTTGAATAACACTCTACACGAATTGTATGCAAGAGTTACAATGTTACGCACAAAGCAAGGAAACAAAGACATTCCATTAGCATTCAACTGAGCCCTATGTTTTCCACTTTCCATACACTCATTCATTTTTAAATCCTGTCTATTATTCTTAAGAAGAAAACCAGAAGGCAAGCTGTTCATATACATTATAAAAGTTGCATCATGACCTAAATACTGCAACATGTTATGCTACGCTACATTTTGATTATATATTTTTTAAACACGGGTGAATTGCCCCCAGTCCAGGAATTTTGTTCATATTCATGACTAACATTCCAAGCCATGTTTGACACTTATTAGCGACACTTGACACTTGGTCAATGCCATCCTTCAAATGGAATTCATACACAGATGCCTTCCAAAATGTGAAGCAGCAAGAATGGTTCAGTGCAATCTGTTGCCAAAAGGCAGAACGCCTATTGCATGTACTAAGGCCACACTATGTAAACCCCCATCTTTTTGTATTTCCAAATGCGAACAAAACTACCTTTCATCTAAAAAAAGCATTGACATTTCTAGCTGTAAGAAAAAATTAGTAGAAGTCACTTTGCTTGTTTAGAAAACAGAACCTGCAAAACAACTACTAGAGGTTCAAGAAACACATTTCCGAAAGCACGCCGGCTTTCCAAAGTGGCATTTTAAACTTCAGATCGCCACTAGTGGTGTCTTTAAAAACGCTGTCCTACTGATCTACAGCCTAAAGAAAACACCGGTAATTTATACTCAAACTTCCGCCACTCTGGAAAATGGTAAAAATGCAGGTAGCAGCATCAGCGGTGTCTGAAATAAAAGGTTTACTGAACCAGACACAACCAATAAAGCAGCAGTCAACACTAGTGTAACTTCCTATAAACTCAAGTGTAGATCTGTAGCCTTTACTCAAGCAGTTTTCTTATTGCAAAGTTTCAATTAAATACTGTTAGGCTAAACACTAAGAGGTGACAAAGTCACAGCACTCCATTACTGAGTGTTGTCAAATGAGAAAACTTCAGTGTGTAACAAGTTTCTTTTCATCTATAATGATTCGTTGATTAAATGTCTTGTTCTCATTTGCCTAAGCACCAAACGTTTTAGTTATTTGCTCAAATTACTAGTTTGGCAGCAGGATTAAATGAACATAGTTGAGATGTGGAATGCATTTCATGTCCTGTAAGAACTAGATTAGGAACATTTTCAAGCCTTGCAGATAATTCAGGCAATTTCAGTTTGCAGATTAACAGTTTAGATTAGAACTAACTTGACACACAGTCTTTTGCATTATTTTAATGAGAACGGCTGGCATCCACAAGATATAAGCTAAAAGCTTCACAGACAGCAAAGGCAGGAGGGTAGAGGGAGAAGCCAAGAACTGTGTGGCAGAAACAGGAGGGAGCTGTGAGTTCCAATGTTCTTCAACTGTTACTTTCACATCTCTTTATAAGCAAAAACTGAAAGCAGAATAGAAGATAACAAACGTTTACATTCAATGTAATACATAAGCACTAGTTAACGACTCCATTTTAAGACAACACATTACAAAGACTGTCATCTGACTTCTTCTTCCCTAATGGTTCAGAATTACTTTGTGATCTCATATTAAAAGCTTCAAAGAAACTGGTTTTTCTCCAGTTGTCCTTGACATAAACAAAATTTGATGTCCTTTAGGAGCAAAGTGGATATTCTTTACAGAACATCGTAGCTTTTGAAGTTTCCCTCCTGTAAGCTCCCACCTGTATCCCCAGATCACCTTTAAAAGTCATGTTACTGTGACAAAACTGCTGTTTGAAACTGCTTTCACATAACTAGATTTAACACTAAAAAAATTAAAAAAGAAAACCTCTCATATAATTTAATAGGGTACATAAAGAGACAGTTAAAACTACAGGGCAGTCCACACTGCACACCACGTATTTTTGTCTAATGCAACTTGTATTATAAAGCTTCCTTGAAAAGTTTACATAAATACTATAGTAAAGTCAAAACTGGTTCTGTACCCAAGCAATTGACACAATAGAAAGAGACTAGAAACTTAATTACTGAATCTTCAGTTCAGTGACATGTCAAGGTCAAATGATGACGAACCTGTCCATCACTCTGCAGCTGATCTTTACAAGTCACATTTTTTTCCCCTCTCCAAACTGCCACCCCCACAGGCACATCCCCACAACATTGTGTGTGCATTGTTCAAGCCATCTGCCCTCCCATCTCTCTCACTCTCAGCTAATTCCCACCATTTTCCAGTTCATACAGCACACGACTGCATGTACAGGCTCCCTCCACAAATCTCATCAGCTCACACTGCAAATCGTCTTCAGAAGTCAAACTTTCTACTGCAAACACACCAGTCCACACCCTCAGTACCTGTTGTCCAACCTTTCCTCACCCTCTTTCAACTTCAGTTCCATTCACTGTGCTTGAAACTCCCTGTAAGATAAATTCCTCGCCAGAACAACTGCTTCCATTTGACAAAGGTCAGAAAGTAGCTCATCAGATCACACTAAAGCTGGCTGGCCTAGCAAAAACGAATCAAAATGCATCCTTAGTACGTGGCATGAGTTGCTCCACAGTTTTCATTTTCAGCTGTTGGAATATGTGCAAATTCAAGTTCAGAAAAACTCATCCAGGATAAACTACTAACCGAGAACTGCCCTGAAGCAGCCCAATAATCAGTAAGTTAAACAGAGCTCTTAAGTATTTAGTGCCCAATACCTGTTCAGATGCTTGGAGTTCTGTTGCTGGGCTTGATCACTCTCAGCAATCAAGCTACAGGAACAGCTTTACACTCAGTTCTATTTGCCTTTGCTGTCACTGCTCATGCACCTTTAACAAATACAACACTACTTGTGACGCAAACACAAATGTACTGCAAACACAAGATAATGTTCAGTTTTACATTTTGGTCTTTTTGAACAAGAATTCCACCTATCATTAATTGATTAAAGAGAAAATTAGGATTACTACAATCAGTTGCCACAGGAATTCAGCAATCTCTATCGTGCATCAGCATTCACAGAATGCAACCATGCAAAAGTCATCAATACATCCATTAGTATTCTCTTTTGTTCATCTCATCATGTATCAATCTTTGATATTTACAGAGCACATGCTTTCTGATAACACAAACACTACAGCTGAGGTTTCCAAGTCCTGTTTCCTTCACTAAGGTCTTGCCATTTTAGCTCAGAGATCCATATCCACCCAGTAAAATTTTTATCTTATGTTAACTACAACCTACAGCACCTCGTTTTTCAAGTCAATAGGAAATACTTTTATAAAATGGTGAAGATGTACATTCTGGAAGTGGCTTGGAGACTCCTAGACATCAGTACTTTAACCTGCCTGAGAACTACCTGGCGACACTCCAAAGCGGAAGGAATGGATTTCTGAAAAGTGGTTGCCCCACTCAGAAAACAGGAGCAAACCTCCCTAAAGCAAGAGCTTGTAACATTACGTGGAACTTCAGATATAAGACTCTGAAGTTGCTACTTCACTGATCTGATAAGGTTTTTAACAACTCAAAGCTGGTCTTGAGGGTTTATTTGTTACTTCTGACTGCTAATTGCAAAAGGCTTGGACATCTCCAAACTATTCACAATATATGTTCTTAGCCCAAATATTCCACATCCTAGCTGTAGTAATGCGTTTTTAAAAGGTTTAAATATGCCATATACACTAGATTGGACTTTTGGCTCAGGAGGTAAACGTAATTTATGTTGAATATCATGTCCCGAGATCATCGTAAATAACTGAGGAGCTACATACTGAACTAAGTGGGTACCCCACAGATACAGGTTCTCCCTTATCTGTTTTCCAGAGAGCTTGTCAGACTGCTTTGTAAACACACTGCACCATGGTAGACTTTTTAGCTGTTGCTGATGGTTATTACATCAGAGTATTAGTTATAAATGAAAGAAGAGAGTCACACTGGCAAGTCACAGCAGCAAACGCCACAAGTTTCTATATTCTGAAGTACTTTCAGGAGCCAACTACCTACCTGGAAGCCACCCAAGTAGATCTACACAGACTGTGGTTATTCGTAACAGGTACCCAGCAGGGAGCATTTAGGGTTTCTATCATCACAGATATAGCCTTAAGGGTACATAACATTCCCAAGTGGCATGGGAAACCAAGGTTTCAAAATTTACAAAAAGAGATTGCTTGCATTACGTATGCCATGCAGGTAAAAATAGAGTATCAATCAGGTGTGTCAGGTGTCTCCTGCAACAGGTTTACTGTGTTTGTGCCATACAGCAATCCCATTGAAGAAATTCTCTCTGCAGTGCCTTAGGCTAGGCAACGCATTTACTTCAAGGGGATGACGTGCTGAGTGCATCCCAATATCCACAGAACTATATTGGCCTGGAATTTACCTGCCTACGAGTTACAGACTGTTCCTCACTGATCAGCACCTCAATTTCCCCACTGGAAAGTGAAGTAAGCCATCAGGAGAGTTAGCTCAGAAGTTCAAACTCAACCTTTGTCCAACATACTAGGATGGGAGGCACCCTCCCATAGCACCACAGACAAGGCTATAGAGGGCCACCAGTACACTTCATCTACCGTCTTTCTTCACCATACAGATCACTACCCATATCCTTCTTACTGGAACCACTTGCTCCACCATTCATATCAATATTATCATCAGTAAAAACAACTGTGGGAAATTTAAAAAGCAAGAACTTATGTGGGGACAAAGAACAGGAAGGGACTTAGTCCGAGTACAGCCCGATAAAATGACAGGACCAGCCCAGCCTCCATATGAAGGGGAACTAAAGCCAAAAAGCCACACACATTCCAGATCACTGGCAAATCTCAACTAAAATTCTGCATCGCAAAGATCGGTACTAAAGTACGCGCAATACAAAAATGTTCAAGGGTTTTACTGAAGTGATTTTTGCCATAACTTGTCATTTTGTTGTACTTTTCTACCATTTCTGAATTTGTGTGTGTGCAAGTAAAAGCTCATGGTTTTAA
Source organism: Mohoua ochrocephala (assembly GCA_013398855.1). NCBI lineage: Eukaryota > Metazoa > Chordata > Aves > Passeriformes > Acanthizidae > Mohoua > Mohoua ochrocephala. The sequence continues at coordinate 156,658 of VZTA01012685.1, read as the reverse complement.
TTACCCCATAGCTTGAAAGCTATTAATAGTAACATATTGCAGTCACTGAACATGTCCACCTCCTGTCCAAGGCCTCTCCAGGGGGCTGGCAGTCAATCCTTCACTGACAGTGAAAACAAGAAATAGAACAGACTATTCAACACACCTCTCTCTGCACATAGAGGGAAGTAGTGTCAAATAGAAATATCAAAGCTCTCGATTACTTAACTAATTGTTCCAGAGGCATGGAGGAATTTGAAAACCAGGTAAGATATGGAAGGATGCCTAACCATTCAGAGCAGTTCTAAACACCAAGACTCCTCTCACTACGGAAACCCCAAAACTGAAACCAGCATGATTAAAATTCTTCTAAAGTTCATTCAGTAAGCAATAATTCTTCCCATCTACTAAGGCAGAAATCCTCAATAAACACAGCAAAGCTAGCATCTACAATTCAACTCAAGGGACTTTCCTTCCAGCATCTAAAACAAAAAAACCCACCGGTATGAAATAATACCATGTTTGTTGAGTTTCTCCAGATAAGATGCAGTAACTCAGCTATACAAAACGCAGAGAAACTGGTAGAACTTGAAATCTCTTCTCCCCAGGTAAAGACCTTGCACAATAAAGCTGGCATTCATTCAAGGCACCAGAAGATGAGATGATCACCACCACCACTAGACCGCAGTCCACAAACAAGATTTCAGTCTGTTTCTTTTTAGAAACACTATCTTGACAAAAATCATTGACTAGTAAGCTTCTTTATCTCAAGGGTCAAGACACATGCCAAATTACTGTTTAACAAACACATACAGCAGTGTAACCAGCACCGCCTGTAATTTGCAAACTCCGTTTCAGACAGGCCCTTCCCCCAAATCCTGTACACGCTAGACAATCAGCTAGAAGCAAATCCTTCATTTCCATCAATAATATTCCCCTGACCAGTCCTGAATAGCCTTGATAGCAAATTAGCATTTCTATGGGCCGAGACCAATTTAGTCAATCCCACTGTGTCTCTGCCGATTTTCTTTTACTTGAAAGTTGCTTTTCATTCTGTTGATTAACTGTAAATAGAAGAGTCTCAAATTTTTTAATCGTCATCTTTTTTTGCAGAAGGTAGAAGGAGAAAACCTTCTTTATTAAGGGGAGAAGTTCATTCCAACGGAAAGTTTAAGGGACATACATATATCATATATATATACACACACACACATACACACTTAAACAATAAATAACTTAAAAAAAAAAAAAAAACCAACAACTGAGGAATTCCATTTTAATCCAGGCTGCAAACATCATAGCAAGAAACAAATCTCTCCAATAGGAATGTGATTTACAAAGCAATGCAGACTCTGACAGATGGAGCCTGGGAAGGTACATGCCAGCTGCTCTGTTAGTAGCATTTTCTGCCCAATGCAACAAACAAGGTTCATGTTGGCTCTGGACTAAACCCTTATTAAAAACCAATATATGTATTATTTATATATAATATATAAAAATACTGTTGAAAATGTAATTTTCAGTTCTTCTGCCAACTCAAATCAAAGAGACGTCTTAGTAAATATGTTGGCACAATACATTGTTACTGTTAGTTGTCACAGTCTGTCTACACAACCATAATGGCACGCCACACTGAACTCAAGTGACAGAAGCAGACGTGCCCATGTGTCATTTTCACACAACCCTTGTACACTCAATTAGTAAGGCTTCAAGACGGCACACGCAGCAAGGGTAAGAAACGTGGTCGAAGTCTTACATTCTGTGTTTTACATGATTTAGACAACATAAGCTCCAGTACAGAAACCACATATTCTGTTCCTGTAAAGCACTGCCCAACAGTAGCACATACAGTTGCTTCAAAACTACACCCTGAACGTTCTTGCAGAGTCTGTGATTTGCCATATGACATCAAACACAATTTTCTTCAGAGCTGACATAAAGCAGGCTCTGACATCAGAGATATCAGCCAGAGCTCCAGAGTGGTGGATTCACTGTTCCTAGAGGTATTTAAAGGATGCGTAGATGTGGCACCTAGGACATGGTTTACTGGCGGACTTGGCAGTGCTGGGTTAATGACTGGACTTGATGGTCTTCTCCAATCCAAATAATTTTACGATTCTGTGATTCTAAGGCCATTCTTGGACCGTCAGACAGAAAAAGAAATCCTTGGCACTTCCATAGCAGTCTTCTTCCTTCAACACTAAGAAAGCTACCCAAGGCTTTGGAGCGTATGATTCTTTTGGCACACTAGACAGCAGATAACAGGGAATTAGAGAACTTACAGTGCATAGAGAAACAAATAGAATGTCTCTCAAATATCAAACTTTTGGTTTTGTAATAGGGCTTGAAATTACAATGGCTTTCTGTTTACTTTCTTAAGTGATGGCACCCACCCACAAATTTTAGCTCATCTAGCAAGACATGCTCCTTGTTAAATCAGAGACTTATTTTTCACTCTTTTTTTTTTGGTGAGAATAAGAAGGAGACACTTGAGCATTTATCGGTTACATTAATATCCTCTTTGTAATATAGTGGCAGCAACATAGAACCAACACAGAACCAAACTCAAGTTTCTCTAAATAGAGAGAAAAATCAGAACTGGATAGACTTTCATGTCATGCAAGCCTCTGAATCAAGATAGCTCAGAGTAACCTGCTTTGGGGCAAAGCTTTTCAGTTCACACCTCCTGAAAAAGTTTCATTATGTTCATAACAATATTTTGTTCATAACAAAATCCTATGGATTTTGTTTACCTCTTCAGTTTACTCTCAAGGACTGGTGACTGCTGACACGAAGTCTTTTATTTCTGTTTCAACAAATTAAACTGAAGGTCTAAACCCAGAATACAACAAATCTATAACTGAACACAAGCAACATGCTAAATTTTGATGACCTTCATAGGTAAGCTTCAAAGACTACCTTTTGCTTTCCAGATTCTCACTCTCTAGTCCTCCCTACCTTCTACGCAGGCCTGGAATCATACCAGATAGCATCGAGCAAGCAAGGTTAAAACAACAAGATTTAGCATAAAGGATCAAATTACAGTCTCATCTCAGCATGCCCTGGTATCACAGATTATTACCAAAGACGTCCCAGCATTCAAAGGGTGGCTACAAAAAAGATGGAATCTCCCTTTTTACAAGTTGCTCCTGGGGAGATTCCGATTAGACACAATAGGAAAATCTTTCACAATGAGAGCAACCGGTCAGTCATTGGAATAATCTCGTCAGGGAAGCGGTGGAATCCTCAACATTGGACACCTTTAATATTCAACTGGACAGGGCGCTGGGGCATCTTGTCTAGAGGATGCTTTCTTTTGCCCAAGAAAAACTGGACCAGAAGATTCTTAAGGTCCCCTTCCAACCTGGTATTCTATTTTGTGTCAACAGTGCTCTGAACCCATACAACAGGGCAACCTCAGCTTCTGTGTGCAAAACAAACACTGAATGTCAGCATCCGCTAAAGGATTGGTCCAAAACCAAGCAGGCTCAAAGCTACACTCTGCACTGCAACGGGCTTCTCCCCATGGAGATGTCGGAGATGCTGCAGGACAACAAAGCAGTGAGGGAAGTGGGAAAGTAGAGCACAGAAAGTCATGAGCACGCCTGTCCAGCTCCAGGGAGAATATCAAGGCAACAAAATGTAGAGCCAAGAGTTACACTGGCCTTCGGACAATCAGCAAATTTCTGGATTGCACGTGTTCCTAATTCAGGAACAGTTCTCATGTTTAAGAAAGTCACTTTAGACACACAGCTGCTGCCCAGATTTTACAGTTCAGGCAGTTCCCAAACATCACAGTATTTTTAAAACAAAGAAAACAATGGCCATTATAGGATCAAATTCTCTTCTCATGCTTTGTGTCACTACGCTGCTGACCATTAAGTGTCTTGAAGATGAATATACTCAGTTGAGCAGAAAATCATCCCATACCTCACTGTACTTAGCAGTGTACTTAGGCCAGAAACTAGTGGATCCCCACAATTTTGTAGTAGCTTGTTTCCCAGCACAAGGCACACTCTCACACAGCACACAGGCTATACAGTGATCTCATGGTAATAAAGTAATGGACTGCAATACAAGGAAGGATTGTTTTTATAAGAACTTGCATTTAAGTGGAGAAAATCAACCTAGTTTCTGTTTCTAGCTGATCACATAAACAGCTGCTAATATTGCTCAGACTTTTATGCACTCCTAGACCGGACTGTACAATTTTTATCTGATAGTGGCTGTAAGCACACTACATCCAGCTTCTGTTTGAATAATTATTTTGATTATGTTAAAATTTTATCCTATGGTTAGCAGCAACATTCCAAAACCTTCCATGCAGAAGCTCATTTACACACTAGCTTATTTCAGTTGCTGCAAGTAGAAATTTATCTCCTCTAAAAACCACACACAACAGAGCAAAACAGATGGCTCAGGAGAATGGAGAGTCAATAATATTGTTTCTTTCCCCATCAAAAAGTGAACACAACAGACAACCAGAACTAAATAAAAATGGTAATCTCCACATCCAGCAACAGGTAAAACCTAACTTAGAGAAATCAACAGAAGAAAGCAAGCAAATTCTTTAATAGGAAATATAGCATCAAGTTCAGGAGCTAGGGAATTGCTTTGTTTGAGTTTTCTAAACAAAGTCCTCGGTGAGACAATTGCTGTGGTGTTACAGCAGCAGTTCAAGTGAGTAACTTTCCCCAGAAATACAGCTGCAACGCCTCTTGCAGGCACAGTTACAGCACAGTTTTCTAATCAGTGTTGAAGTTGCACTGGTGTTTTTAAGATGCACCTCCACATGATTTTAAAGACTGCTTCCCCTTCACGTACAAGGTAGAGGGGAGATTTAGGCATTTGCAGGGGGTGCAAAGAGTCATGCAGATGACAGCGGAGCTGCACTTCCATGCAACCAGATGCATAAGAACAGTCATATCCACATCACTCCCTGTCTCCCCCCTCCAGCAGTAAAACAAAACCTGAACTATTCTATTTCAGCCATACTTGTCATAGGGCCATCAGGACACCTTGCTATCTCATCTGCAATCAGCTTGAGTGGCCTTATTACAGCCACAGAGGAGCTGTGTTCGGACAAACAGTGCCCTCACAACAGGAAGACATCACTGCAGTTGTGTATCCACCCATACCCACACCGCCACTACCTCTGCATCTGTACACCCAGGAGGAAGCTAAAATACTGGGGAGGCCACGGGAGGACACGTACAACAGTGGAGCAGCATGTGGGATGATGGATCTGTCATTTCCAACTGCTTCAAAGCTTGGGATGGCCTCCCTACACTGCAAGAGGCAGAAGTAGTACTCCAAGAAAATTTTATGCCCATTAAGTCTGCTGGTAAGGCTTACTATCAGAGATAAGATTCTCACTATGATGTGAGCATCTGCAAGCAAGCCCAGGACTGGAACAATTACATTTCATAAGCTCTGTTCAAAATTCTAATTTAAAACAGCAAGAAGTGGCTGTGTCAGTAGAGGGGGAAAAAAAAAAAAAAGAAGGCAGCTATACTCTAAAAACATGCTCTTGGTTTTACCAAAGAATACACAGTATTTACATGTAAATGAAATCCTGCATGAATAGGGGGACAGAAAAGAAAAAAACTTTTTATACAAAACCAGCCTAAACACTGTAGATATGGCCAAAGCAAAACTGGAGACTGGTCTTTTTACCACCTCCCCTCCTCACCCGCTCTTGGGTTAAGGGAACTGCTTTTCAGCTTCCTGCCTCGTTGTTTTTCAAAGGAAACTGGAAAGCACAAAAAAATCAAACAGGCCGACCACAAACATGTCTTCTGTTCAACAACTACAGAAATGAATTTTGCTGTTCCCAAAAGGAGAATTTTCTTATCGTCATGGATGGCCACATTTTTGCACCCATTATACTTAAATGACGATGAATTTTTCTTAACTTTCACAGTGGTTGTTTGCATTTAGTCATTTTCTGAGGAGGCAAAAAGCTTAAATGAGTGCCTTTGCTCATTATTTATGTTCTCTATTTGCATAACTCCTGCACAACTGCTCCATTAAACACCTCTTCCCCTCCAAGGCCAATTTTAAAAAGCCTCCTGCTTTATGAGACTGACAAGTATGACTCACAGTATTCCCCACGTTCATTCCCCCAGGCCTCGTGGGATGTTATGCAGCCAGTAAGTACCTGTTCCAGTTCATACTCCCCCACTCCCAGTGCTGCTGCAGTAACCCCTTACAGCAATCTGGGAAAAAAGTAAAGCCACTTCTCTGCCGTAGGCAGGAAACAAACAGTAACAGTATTTGCTTTTCATATTGTCCTTCTCAGCACCACAGCTAGCCAGAGAGAGTGGCTGAACACAATGAAGGAAGGTTACACACTCTCTTCCCCATTCTTCCTGCGCTCTTACTCACACCGGGAACTTGGGAGTTTCTCAAGACCCTCAAATTGCTTTTCCGTCATCCTTCAAACCATTCCCATTTTCTGTCAGCAAGGCAGAAAGTTATTCAACACAGATTATACTTTATCTACTCTTAGAGTTCCTTGCATGCCCAAGGAACACATTTAAATACTCCACACATATGAAATTCAGGACCAAAACCAGCAACTTCTCTCTCCAACAGAGAAGCAGAAATCAACAGGTACCATATCCCTGCATACTTGGCTTCTATCCCCAGTAAACAAGCTTCTCCCATAATTACAAAAATACCTCCCTCAGTCTCTGAATAGCCAATATTCATTCACTGCAGAGTACTGAGAAGAGCTGATTTTACAGTTCTTGTTCATGGACAGTAGGTTTTCAAAGAAGGAATGTGTGCTAGAAAGCTTTCCATTGGCTGTTATCATTCTCCACTGGGTAAAGGACAGACTGATAAAGAGGAATGAAATACACATTTAGAAATGACAGCCACTACTGAAGAGATACAAGATCTCTTACACAGTAAGCTGCATTGTATGAGCCCAAGCTTCAAATACATCTCTAGCAACAACAATTTCTCTGAAGTTAAAGACACCTTAGAAATTAGATTCAAAATCTGTTGCCATTTAAGACAAATCCCAGGACTACTGCGGCAACCAGATCATTTCAGTGCTGGGAGAACATACGGTGTGCTGCAGCAGGAAACACACCCACGGTATTTGAAGAGAGCCCTTGTAGAGCCAAGCACTTCCAAACCAGACGCATATTTTATCTAATGCGGCTAAAGCCAGGAGTTTGCATCACAGAAACAATAGCTCCTCCCAGAGATTTAGAAATCCTGCAAGTCAGACAGCAAATCAAAAGCTGAACCATGACCCAGCCAGGTCTCAAAGATCTTGCCAATGTGAGTGCACTGATCCACCATATCTCTACTTGTTAGGCTGATACCCTCTGGACCTTGACTGAAGCATCATCCAAGCCACCTGCCATGAAGCTTCTCAGTGAAAACCCTGGAGGTTATAATCATATTTTATAAAAACCTTTAAGAATCAGGTCCAGCTCTGCTTCGTGGACAAGTGCATGTTAAGAGAACACCATTCCCCCTGACATGTTCACTTTCCTTCACTGTTAAGAGAACCAAAGCCCTCCAAGCAGAGTAGTTTTATTAAGCCCATTTTACTCCTTAGTCTCAAGAGAGTAACAAAAGGACCAGCTTCCTGAAGAAGACAGGTTTCTTATAAAGGAAAGGCCTGGCTGCATATAAATATGAGAGGCCTCCTAAGAATTTTACTAACAGGGAGAATAATGTCAGTCCCATTTTACACTGTCTTCCCAGCTGCATTCCATTTCCTCTGTATCCTGCTCATCATGGCTTCCTCAGGTAGTTACAGACTAATGTAGAGACAAGGCTTTAGTCTCAACTCTGTGCCAATAAAGATAATCTAAAAAAGAAATGTGTATAAATGTCTTCAGTAGCTGCAGGTTTCAAATTACAAAACCCATGCTAGTAGAAACTGTCGGAAAGGCATCATGAAAAACAGCTGCATAATATAAGTTGCAAGGCAGTAAAACATGCAGTTAAATAATAGAAAGAGATTAATTAAAAGAAATAGGCAAGGGAGAATAGGTTTTCAGATCAGATCTGAAACGAGGCAAAGTCAACGACATGAGAGTGAGACAAAAGGTCTAACAAGCAAGCAGATAGAAGACTTGAGCAGGGAGGGAGAAATCAGCAAATTCACATTAAGATCACAGCCTAGGAGAAGCACATGGGAAAGAGAGAAACGTCACTAGTAATATTTAGCGACATAAGAGCAACTAACATTACCAGGTATATGAGAAGACAAGTCATGGCATAGCATTCTGCAGCTACTTAGATGTTCGTGCAGTAATCTGATGCACCTGCCTGGGCACCCTGTTCTTCTCTTGCCTATTTGTTTTATGCAGATGTTTTCTTATCATAAGCTCCAGAAAATGCAGAACTATTGCATGCGGACCACAGCTCAAGTATGGTAGCACACCTGCTACAATAAAGTCAAATAAGATGCACAGCTGACAATGATTGCTGCAGGACAAATACTGCTCGGCAGATTTGCTGACCCCAAAGTACAACAAGGAGATCAGAGAATGAAAGTGAAGATATGCATCTGGTAAAAGATTATCTGTGGGGAGGAAAAAAAAAAAAGAACCAACAGAAAAACCCCACGCTTGCCTGATAAAGCATAGCTTAGAAAAAGTATTATGTGAAACACTGGTGTGAAAGTAGCCAGCAGAGTCTACACTTCAATTCCTTTCCAAGAATTATTATGCTTCAAGTAGTAAACAAATATTTTTTTGTTTCTTGGAACTATTTATAACTTTAAGACCACCCAGTAAGAACACTACATTCAACTCTAAGGATGTCAAACCAACATTTGTTTTAGTAAGACTCCTCTGTGTGGGTTCTGAGAGGCCTTCCTGCTTTCTTAACAAAAGCAGGAACAGTACCACACTTTATTCCTATGTGTCTTTGAGGTTACAATAAAGTTAGGACAGTGATGCGGAGTCTCCTCCCCATGGGTTCTTTAACTGTACATCACTACAGTATCAGAGCTTCCTTGCACATGGAGCAGCGTGCTTGCACTTTAACTTCTGCTGTATAAGGAGTATACAGAATTGATTATTTTGGGCTCAGAGAGGGAGGGATGACACTATCACAAATACATCTGCTGTCTTAACACAAACACAAGAAAGATGCAATCTCATTGCAGAAGAGACAACCTTCACTGCTCTTTTAGAATATTCCACAATGTCAGAAGATACAGTATGGCACACATCATCTGTGGAGGTTATGAAGAGATCTTATCATAGAGGAGGCTCAAACCAAGGGAAGTTTTGATTTTCAGATACTTTTTCAGTTTGCCAAACCCCAGCACTTACTAAAGATATTTGATCTGGAACCTTTGACAAGAATATTATTAAAAATAAAGTCCCCTTGTAAGTAGTCAATCTTTTTCAGAGTTAAACTAACCTGCTTCTTTAGCTTAGCCAGCAGGTTACCTACCAATTCCAACTCACATTAATACAAACTGCTGAATTTTACAAGTGGTGCCAGAAAATGCTATACTTCTGTTTCATTCCAAGTTGAAAGTCTCATGGCAAGATTCCCCACCCCTGCTTTTCTTCTAAAGTAGCAGCATCATAGTAACAAATATATGCTCTGCAAAGCATGCATGGCTCCTGTTAACAGCATTAAGGGCTTGCATAAGTAACGAGCAACACTATTTGCACAGTCTCAAGGAAAGGTGGCATCTACACTCTTATTAATTAACTCAAGGAAAATAACACATTCCCTCTAAAATCAGGAGGAAGAGTTTAGAGTCCTGCTTTCATCTGCTGCACAATAAATTGATTCCTCAAAGAGCCCACCTGTTAGAAATGCTGTATTTTCTATTTCAATACCTGGCACTAAGCTGATGAAACACTTGACTGAGCCCCTCCAGCACAGTCAGGACACACTGACAGGCTGAAGGGGCGGGAGGAAAGGCACCTGCAGCACCATCTTGCTCAGAGCCGTGTTCAGGAGCACACCGTGACCTATTCTCCACAGTACCCTGGTCTTGGCTCTCAAGGGCTCTCTGCAAGTTCTGAGCTGCAAAGGGCTGTTTCTGCAACCCACAGGAGACATCAAGTCTCTGCGGCAGCTGCCTCACCAGCAAGGTCAGGAAAAGGGAGGAACCACACCGAGGCACAGTACCTACTATTTCAAATTCAGCAGTTACTTCCCTTTACTTAGGGGCGGAGGGAAGGGAGGATCCCTCTGACCAAGCCCACCTACCCCTGTCCCCAGTGCTCAGATTTGGGATGGGGTGGAAGGAAATGCATCGAAGGAAGATCACTCTAGGGAACACAGATGCTAAAGAGAGCAAGAACGCTCAGGTAATTGTGAACAAGCCTGGACACTGCGTAAGCAGTGCCCCACAAGTGATTTCCTACCACGCAACAATAAAAACCACACTATGCTCCTTTAGACTCCAAGTCACTAAATAAGGACCGAACGCAGGCAGAGAGAGCAAGATACCCCCTTATCTATCCCTCAAGGCTGTCTTGCTATGCCAGGACTGACACTTTGTCCACACAGTTGCCACCGCTGTTCTGTAGCTAAGCAAGATTTCGGTCACCAGAAATGTCAAACACAGACTGCTTTCACTAATGAGAAATAGAGCAGCATCTTCTCGTGCCTCTGCCAAGACCCACCAACACGCAGACAAACAGTTCTGTGAGCATTATGTAACTCCAGAAGTTCGCAAAGCAAAAAAATTAGAATCTCAAGGTTCTTATGAGAGGCGATACGTAAAATTCTTAAAAAGTAATTGCTCTTAATGAGTTCAATGATAGTTTCAGGTGCATATTTTCCCAAAAGAGTCATTACACTGCCTCTGTGCATGCTGTCTCTGTGTTTCTGTGGATACCCACTTTTTGCTGTGTTGCAGTATAACAGAGGCAGTCGGGAAAGGGGTGGGGTGGCAGGGGGAACCTTTGTGAACAGCACTGGAAGTCCACACAATCAGGTTCTGTTCCCAAATCTGACAATATGTCCCTATATGACCTTTCATGAGCCAGTTATAAATTCCATGCCTCCATTTATGCTTTTTTAAAATGAATACAGTTCAAAATGCTAAACAAAGATACTGGGAAGTTGCATCAGTTCTTTTGTTTCAGAGTTCGGGGGGTTTTTTCTGTTAAACTTAGATTAGATACCAACAGGAACTTTGCCCTCAGAGGTACAACACTTCCTACTTGTACTCAGCCTGCTCCTGTACTCTCACCTTCGTTACAACTGCCTTCATTCTCCACTTTACGAGACCTTCCCATCTATTTTCTCTTTCTCACAAGAGCTACTTACTGTAACAACCTCCCAGAGAACCAGAGGGAAGTATGAGATTATTGCCCTGCTTATTCACTCTTCTTTCTTCCTTCCGACAGTTCCACGGGACCGTGCGCAGCAAGAGCAGCACGGGGAGCAAGGATCACACTTGGCAGACACTGACCACAGACAACCTGCAAGCTTCTTCCTTCCGACAGTGCACAAACAGAAGGGAGTGGAGAGTGCTTCTGTTGTGGAAGGAGCAACAGACACCTGCAAAAGCTTATCCCAATCCACTTTATTTTGTTTGATTAAGGTAGCACAGTGCTGACATAATGATCTGCTGAAATACTAACAAAAAATGCAGCAGGAATAGCAGCCAACATCTTGCTGGCTTCTTAAACCAAATATACCAAAATTAATGGAAACCTTTCAGATTTGGAAAAGCTCATCTCTTATCATCTACCTCCTCTGGACATACAAACCAGACATACAACACTCTAGGATTAGTTTTCTTTAAATTCAGGGTAATCACTTGCCGATTCAGTGAAGTTGGGCTACAGTCTTATTGCTGCCTGTGAGCTAAAGCTTTATTTTCCAAAACACAAAGACACTTGCATAGGCACAGAAGACCTATACAAGGCACAGAAGAGCTACAAGCCTAACCCACCAACCTGTATCTATATTATTATTCTAAAAAAAACCCTAAACCACACACAGAACAGCCAGTACCTTTCATACTGCTGGCAAACATTTGCTTAAACTACCTTAAAAAGAACATTATTTAAAAGTATAATGCAACATCTTTTTTTAAAGAATATTATTTAAACCTACAAAGCATAATAGACGATGCATTCGTATTTTACCGCATCGCTCTCTAATTCTGAACTACATTTGCTGTTCCAGAAAGTGAACTTAATTTGCTTTTTTTGTTAAATGTTCCAAATTTAGCAATGAAACATGGGGAAGAAAACAAATTACTTTATTTACTCTCAATACAACCTAATTAACCTATGAATATAAAAGCATGCAAGTCCTCACAGCACATAAAGAATTTGTATTAGTGACAATTTAAGAAGTTTATCCTTTTAGAGCTCATTTCCTGAATTAGGCATTCCGAGTGAACTTCTTTGTACTGAACTAAGTTAAGCCACTTTCCATGTGCGAGGCAATGAAATCGAGTGTCTGACCAGTTACCAACATTTAAAGAAAAGCCACCAAAACCAGGTTCGTTTGTGTTGGAAAGGAAATATCTACTGTACGGGAAGCGTAGAACATCCAACTTATCAAACAGAAAGAGTTCCTCTATGCATCTTGGAAGACAGCACAAATATTTATGAAACTTACTGGGTGCAACACTTCTGCTCAATGCCACACATTTACTTTTCTACCAACTGGTAAGATACTTTCATTTTTTTGCAATAGCAGTTAAAAGCATGGCTAGATTTCAGTTTGTCTGTTTTACCCAGAATAGCTTGTTAATTCACCGTTCAGTTTCCACATACCAGTCAGAAGCTACAGAAGGAAGTAACATGACAGAAAAACACACATTTAGGCAACACGGCACTTACTTCCTTAAAAGGTCTCTCAATTTATTTTTCTACAGCTGCTAAATCTACCCACTTGAGACCATCAAGATGAGAATTTACACAAGGAGTGCAAGCTATTTGTTTAGAGATTCTCACAATCATATTAAAATTATATTTGAGCTTAAAAACAAAAATTACAAATGGATCCTCACAAGTGGTCTAGAAGCTTGAGACTGACAAAAACTATGTATGCATGTGCATAAACAAGGCTATAAGGAACACTTGATTTAGACACTAGAAGAGTTAAAAGCAGCATTTTATAGCACAGAGAGGCCTCTCTGGGATACACCAGTCAACTGAAGTTGTTCAAAAGGAAGTCGTCAGTGCAGTAACACTGCAGAAGCTGATTTCCTGTGTCATTCTAATGCTTCATAAGCTAGTTATTGTAAATAAGTTCCTTAAAACACCAAAATAACTCAACACAGCCAGAAAAATGACTAGAGAATCTCTATGGAAGCTATTATTTTTCAGCTGAAGAACCATAACTAGAACTGTAAATGCTTTGACTCCTTGCTATTTCCACATTAAGTAGTACTGATCACGTTCATACTGTCTAGGATACTGATGAAACTCCTCACCAGCATCTTCAGCTTTACGCTATAGATTTTCAGATAACCTTTTCGTTACAAGCACACCAAAAGGGACTAGTCCCAGAATATGCCTGCAGGCAAAAGGAACTGGGGAAGACATCAGCTATGGGAACTTACATTTTGAAAATATTTTTAAAAACTTAATACATCTCTATATAAGAAAAATTACTTCAGAAGGCAAAAATATGCCTTAAAGATGTAAGGTTCAAAACCTGCTCATAAAACTGTTCAGAGTTTAAGCCTCTGATCTAAAACAGGAATCTAATTTTCTACCTGCTTGTTACTGAAGCTTCCAACCAGAAACATCACCGATTTTAAATCTTGTCAGAGATTAAATACACGAATGTACTTATGATGCCCTTTTACTTCTATCCAAAGCCAAAATCACCACCAAAACATCACGACGTACTTCAGTCGCTACTTCTACATTTGGTTTTCTTTCCTTTTTTCTGTCTCTCTTTCTCTTCCATCCCCCCCAAGACTGCCACCATACTGTACTTTCCTTCTGGCACTGCCAGTCTTCCTTAGAAGCTCGTTTGCTCTACTTCTCCTGAATTCTTTTCCCTTCCTACCAAATAGACTTTCTAGATAACCAGAATACAAATGATCTGGAGGACAAACTGTGTTACCAGCCGGCATTCTGATACAGTTACAATGTGCCTTAGCAAGAAACTGTTTCCTGCTTTTCTAAAACCAGCAATTTTCAACTTGAGATTCCTGAGTGCTGTCATCTTTCCTAAATGCTTCAGTAGAGGATACTTACTATCCACACAGCTACATTCAAATTCAGGGAGCCAAGTTGCAGCCAGGTGAGCTTTTCCCGCCATTTCTTCTTCTTTTTTATTTTTTTTTTTTTTTTGAGGAATCCTTAAAGACCTTGAAGACAAGTTTTCCTCAAAAAACCAGCATGACTGAAATTTTACCAGAATTATTCTCAGCTTAAGTAACAGAGATGAAACAAAATTCCCATATTTTCAAATAAAAAATACATACATAGCTTGAATACAGCAATCCTAGGGGTGGGAAATTGCTTTCCTGCTTAAGTCAGCAAAGAATATAAACCATAACACTGAGAACATCATTTTGTCTGCTATTACAATCACTATAAATTGTTAGTGCCAGCACTCAGAATAGTCTGACAAACCTGTTCCACCTCAGTGGCACAACTCGGAGTGGGAAACAGCACACAGTAATTTTTACCACTATGGAGCACTTAAGCTTTTTCCACAGAAAAAAATTAAATCCCTCCAAATTCGAAGTGGCTGAACTAAACCAGCTACATGCTACCAGAGAAGTTACAATATGTAGCTACTTGAGAAGCATTTCAACGTTCACTTCATGGGCAGGTTTCCTATTCTGGTCTGTCTTTTTTATAAAATGTTCGATTACATTAAACACACAGATTTTGTGTTTTATGTTTGTTAAGCCTCTTCCTTTCCTTTTCTCCCTTCCCACCCCACAACACTCATACACCCAAATCTCATAACCCAGTGCCCTGTGTCATATTGCCTAATCCGGCAGTGGCCCCACCACAGGCACTGGCAGTATAATCTGTTCAGTAGTCCAACTGGACAGCAGATGGCTTTGCATCAAGTGCTGATTAAAAAAAAACACCTTCATCAAATATTTTAAAAAATACAGTTTTATCAATACATTTACCGTTTTTACTGAGCAAATGTACAATACGTGTAAAATACAAGGGAGGCATACACATTTTTCAAAGCTACTGTGGAAGACTGCATTAGGAATTTTAGAATTCCAGCTTCCTTTCAAAAGGGGTAAACACAGCTGTACACGGATAAAACAGACCCCACCAATCCCACATCCAGCTGACCTTGATACTTGAGGTGAAAACGAGCTATCAAATGAAAAAAAAAAAAAGGAAAGGGAAAAACCATCCCAAACGACCGGATGGGAATTTGCTCAAGTGTTGTGTTTATTTGGTTTGTTTGACTGAAGTAAGAAAAGACAAGTTTCATGACTCCGAAGAAAACGATGTTACTGAAGAGTCTCTGTACCTTTCTGACACAGGAAAAAGTCAGGAGCAGGAGACACGTCAAAACTTGTGCTGCAATTACCATACTCATGTATTTGTCATATTTCCCATGAGTAAAACCAAATGAACCTCGCCTCTTAGAAGCATTTATATCAGCAGCTTTCTTTGGGTGGAGCAAACAACTCGGAAGCATAAACAGACATTAACTCATACTACCTCATACACCACAAAAAAACCAAAACTTGAAAATATAGCTTGTTAGAGCAGTTTTAATTCAAATATCTCATGAAAAAAAAAAATCACTTCATATTATTAAAGATGTGTTTCCATACATGCTGGTCCATTACTAAAAACTGTAAGGTAGCTTGCCAGCAATGATGGATACCAGAGACTTAAGTAACCTGTATTAGATACTCATTACAGGTGATCTAGTATTAGATTCAACAAGTTCACTCCACAAGCTGTCTAGTAAGTAAAGTCTATTTACCTTTCCACTTCAAATTTTTTACTGAAAAAAAGCTGAATTTCAGCATCTCTGGATGGTTCGGCATCCAGATCAGTATGACTAAATACGCAGACTTAGAGAGTCATGTGATGTAAATCCTGAAAAAATAATAATAGTAAATTGTGCTCAAAGTAGCTTCACAAAAACAGACTTAAAGCAAGGCCAAGAAGCACTGGCAATCCATGGGAGGGAAAAAAAAACCACACCGACCGGTGGAGAGACGCTACAACCAATGGAGCCTCTTCCAGCACGAGAGACCCGGTCTGCAATCACTGTTGTAGGGTGTTAGAGCCGGGCAAGCTGCGAGAGGCACAGATTGCCATTTTGAAACACCGCCTCACGCTCACGGCGGTGCCAGCCCACGGGCAGCCTCCTGCCCCCGCACGCTGCTCACGGCAGCGCTGCGGACCCGCAGCGCCGCGGCTCCCTCGGCCCCGCCGGGACCCGCACGCCGAGGAGGACCCGGCGCGGATCCCCTGCGACCGAGCTCCGTGATGTCACCC
>VZTA01012685.1:118892-139758 GCA_013398855.1 Mohoua ochrocephala | reverse complement strand
CCCCCGGTGCGCTGCCCCGCCGCCCCTCACCTGGATGTAGTTGTTTTCGCAGTAGTCGGCGACTCGAGTGAGGTTCTGGTAGCTCTCGAGCAGAGCCCGCTTGCCAGAAGGGATTTCCTCCTCTAGCAACATCTGCAACTCTGCCATTTTCCACCCCTCCGCATCGCTTCCTCTTGCATTAAAGAGACAGCGGCAGCGCCGGGCTCGCAACCCGCCTGGTATTGTGGGATTCCTCCTCGCCTCGCTTTCGTGAGCGCTCGCTTTCCCCACCCATCCTTCCCCCTCCGAGGGGAGGGGAAAAAAAAAAACAACCACGAAACCGAGAAAAGAGAGGAAAAGCCCGCCCTCGCTGTGCGGAGGCAGCCGGGAGCTGTAGGCAGGAGCGGGCGCATGCGCAGGGCGGGCGCGGCTCTCGGGCACCGCCCGCGGGCCGGAGGGACATGGCGTAGCCGGCAGCGCACCGGCCTGGCTGCCTCCTGCGGCGGGACGACGGCAGTCGGGCTGCCGGACTGTCCTTCTGGGAGCCCAGAGACCAGGGGAGACAGCGGCGTCCATCCCTCGCCCCCCTCAGAAAAGCCCCAGCCCTACAGTGCTGCCCGGAGGCAGCGCCTCTGCAGGAAAGGCCAAAAGGGTCTGGGAGGGAAACGCTGCTCTGGTTATCTGGTCGTCTGGCAGGCTAGAAATCGGGAAGATCGCAGACTCACTTAGGTTGGAATAGATCTCTGAGATCATCGAGTCCAACCTGTGACTGTACAGCACCATGTTAACTAGACCATGGCCCTAAATGCCATGGCCACTCTTTCCTTAAACACTTCCAGGGACAGTGACTCCACCACCTTCCTGGGTAGACCGTTCCAAAGATGACAAAAGACTGGTGAGACGTTAGAGGGATCACACTTCGGGGCAACTAGTCCCTTCTAGGGAGTTACCCTTGGGGGGGAGAGAGAAATACTGAATCCAACCTGTGTAGATCTTCGTGAAGGCCTGCCCAGTATAACTACTAACAATTAGTGATTGCCTGGATTTAGGTTCATAAGAAGAGCTTAAATACTTGGCTGAGATAAATACAGTATTCCTGCCACTCATTAACCTCAGTTGTTAATCATTGTTCAGGGCCTCCTCTGGCTGTTGGCAAAGATATGGAAGACAAGGGTCTGGTGATTATTTAGTACAATCTTTCTTGCATCTGTGTTTTTTGTAAGCAAAATCCTGATTCTGCAACCATGCCAGAAGAGAAGCCAATAATAGCAGGTGACTGCTCTGCTGGGATGTCTGTGCCTGCTTTTGCAATGAGTAACAGGCCCAGAAGAAGCCATCTCCAAGGCCCACTGTTCATGCCATGTGCTATGTGTCTGCAATTACGAACACAGTTAGTCCTTGCATTTTAGTAGTTGTCCCAGAGAAATCCACACAGTGGTAAAAAGTCAGCATGTTTCAGAAAAAAGTATTCTCAAGCACATTATAGTCAGAGCAGACTGCCTCATCTCTGCATAATCATGTGGCATGTTACATGTTCTCTGTAGTCTGCCTCCTGTTAGCAGCACTGAAAACTGTTCTGGTCAGGATGCTTTGGTGTACCTGCCACTGTCTCTAAATCAAGGTGGAGAGGGAAAAAAATAAATCTCCCTTCACCTCTGAGGTCAGCAAAGCCCAACATCTCAGCCCAGAACTGTAGAAGCAAGGATGAAAAGGTAGGGAGCCTGGAAAGGACCAGTGGGCCTGGGAAAGTCTTTGCAGCTGGAGTTACAAAAAACACCCCTGTCTGGGAACAGCCAGGCAGGTAACGAGAAAAGTATTTGAGAGCTCTTTGAAGAGAGGAAGGAGCTGGTACATTTGCGGCACTTGCTGTGGGATAGAAATGCATCTACATTGCTATCTTCTGATGGTTAATTTATTTGGCATCTTAGCAAAATTGTTTCCAAAGGGGTTTCAATAACTCTCTTTAGGACAGCATGTAATTTCCAATAAAACACTTTATTTTGGATTCCTTTTAATGTAAAATAATTCAATTTGTTTGTATTGAGATCCTGACAAGTTTTAAATGTGTCCCAGGGCAAGTGTGACCAGAACCCTCCTTGGGCACTGGCTGCTCCTTGTTTCCAGTACTGACTTCTCCTTGTTTCCAGCTATATGTAATACAAAGACAAATCCGATTTCTCTATTCACTTTGGCTGCAAATTTCTTAACACCCATTGGCTTGGATGAGTCTGTAATTGCCTACAGATCACAGACTGGCTGCATGGAAGCTGTTAACGTCCTCAAATGCAGCACAACTGTCGTCGGCTCTTCTTAAAATATTACAGCTGCCCCGTAAGAAACGGCGGATGTGTGGGGCCTTGCACATCAACTTTTTTCAGTATGAGAAAACAAGTGGCGTGTGTTTTGCTAAGTGTATTGTGCTTCGGTTTGGTGGGCAAGCTCGTCCTATAAGCCCATGGCAGGACAGCCGCTGAGCAGGCAGTGGGGGCTCCCAGGAAATGCATCCACCTCTCACAGTAGAGCACTGGCTCCAGGAGGGCTTGCAGCCTCATTTGCTGCTGTGACTGTCCACCTGAAAGGCCTTGCACAAACCCCACCGACTCTACTTCAAAATGTTCTCACAACTCAAGAAGACCTTGGAGGAGCACATCAAAGGTCGCCACCTTGTGACAGCTGCGTTGAGGCTTTTCTGCAGCTGCCATGGCACGGCCAGGCGTTGTCCCCACGCCCGCAGGATAGACCTGGGGTAGATAAACACCCAAACTGGCTCCAGGTCCACTCCAGCAGGACCTCTCAACTGGATGCTATACGACCATGGCAATGCTGCTGTGAGGGCCACGCAATATAAGATGTACTGGCAATTGTGGTGTGGATATGCTCAACTGATTAGAACAGCAGGCCTTATTAGCTTCTGCCCCATGCTAGCCCTCCTTCTCTTTAAATGATTCTCTGCAGGGTCACTTGAGTGTCTTTGCAGGGTGTTCCTCATGTCTGAGGCTCTTGGAGGGTGCATTGACTCAGGTGCAATAGATCGAAGCTGGCTCCATGAGTCTGCATGGTGTGTACACTGAGTGATTCTAAAGCACCTGAAAGAGTGCAAATCTAGCAGAACCAGTGCTGAGCCACAATCAATAAATCTTGGGCTTGAGCTGACATTTGCTGAAGATAGTAGTGTGCATCTAAACTGCATTCACTGGGGGTTTGTTTTAGAAACTATTTTATTCTGTTGTTTTTTTCATTTTGGTTTAGTTTGTTGGGGTTGGGCTTTTTTGCTCTGTCACCCTTTCTCATTATATCAGGCAATAAACTGCTGATTAGAAAGAAAAATTACCTAACTTGCACAAGATACTTTGCGTGTGCAAAAGAGCTGGGAATTAAAATTTTCCTGGCTGGGGCCGCTGGACTGGCAGAGGAAAAAATGTAATTATGTCCGTCAGTCTCCACCTAAACAATCACCCAAATGAGATTCTATCCAGAGTAAAATGTGCTTGTATATCTCTCAGTGTCTCGACTTTACATCTGAGATTTTCTCCTCCTCAGTGGGGCATGCTGATCTCCAGGGGCAATACTGCCTTTCTGGGACAATAGCCCATTTTTGGCTGGGGGAGAAAAATGTGACTATATTCTAAGTGCTGTTTAGAACAGCAGCTAAGCAGCAGTATCACAGCAACTTCTCCTGCACTGTAATTTGTGTAGCTCTGTAACCGTCTATTCCCTTTCCTAGGCCATAGATTGGCATGTGTCTTTGTTTTTCCATTGGGAACGAACAGTACTTGCCTCAGTAGTGCTGATTGGAAAATAACTCTTTCTTTTTTGTTGGACCGTTTCTCAGCTGGATTGATTCCTGATTTGGTTGTTTAGCTGCACAAGCACTTCTGACAGTGCAATGGAAAGGGAGATGCGGGATCCGAGGGGGCAGCTGGAAGTACAGAGGACACAGGGCCTGTTCAGATCAGCCACACCAGCTCTGCTGCCGAATGCCAAGTCTTATTTTCTTGTAAGGAAATTTTTGTTGATTACAGCGATAGTTACACAAGTATGGCTGTACTGGGACAAGCCTGTGTGAATACTTAATACCCTAACTTTCTTTTTTTCCTGGTACCAAAATTTGCTTTTTCAGTATTCCCTCCACCAGTTTAGTAGCTGCCCAAGAAGGTGCATAGCTGCATTGGTTTGCTTTCCTTTGCTTTAGCACAGAGCCTTATTTAAGAACCTGAATAATTACCCATACTGATATTTCAGTTATCATCACAGGTTGTCTGAGTATTGCAGAGATGAATGGGGCTGTTCTTGCTTCTTGGAGACAATTTGTCATGCACTCTGCACTCTTGTGGTCACCTCCACGTGCCCTTTTTCCCAATTAATATTTTTAAGGTTTTCATCACAGCTGTTAACAACTGGAGATGCTGCCTCCTGGCTTGCCAGGGGAGCAGGGATGTTTGGGGCAGGACTGCACCCCTGAGCTGGTCGGGGACCCCAGAACAACCCCCTGGCAGTTGCTAGGCAGCCACGGGCTCTGCGCAGCAGAGCTGGCACAGCCAGGCATTGCTAGGCAGCCTGAGCTGCTGGGGAGCACAGAAGTAATAAGATTCAAAATTGCAGCTTCAAGAATGCACAAGATAAGAGTGGCACAAAAATAAATAGTTTTACTGTATTTTGACATAACCTTTCTCCTCTAATATATTTTCACTTGCAAGATCGGCCTTCTGTCTCAACCTCATTTTTCATAAAACTCTCTCCTCTTCATCCCTCCTGCATGCTTATCTTTGCTTCTCAGCAGTACTCTGGTGTTAGCAGTCCTCCTTTTCTGTCACCTCTGCTACCCTTTTCTCCATCTGTCATCTCACTTGTTCTCTTCCTGTGTTCCGCTGGATCCCTTGTTCCTTTGGCCTCTTTAATTTTGGTTTTCATTCTTGCATCTTTCTCAGCTCAGCCTCTGGTCATCATGTTGTCTCCTGATTTTTCCTTCCCATTTTCACTGCATCAAGGAATTCCTCTTATATTTTCAATTCCCAGCTCCCAGTCTCGGTCCCTTCTGCTGCTGTCACTTCCAGCTGCCCATCTCAAGGTAGGCTTATCTTCTTAATCCCTCAAAATACTGCCAAGACATCCACTGCCTTAAGAACATGAGAAGAGTGGGGGATCTAGACCCTGGTGATGCAGCCAGATGTGTGCAGAACTTAAAGAAAGCTCATTTCTTTCTCCTAGACCTACCAGGGAAGATGGCTGTTGTGTCACAAATGACAGGATGGCTTGCTTCTTGCACCACTAACAAATGGAGCTAAACTGTTTTGTTATAAAAACATTTTGAGGAAGGGCTGACTTTAGAGCAGCCACTTAAAGCAGGAGGTGGATTTCTGGCAGTAATCCTCTTTATTAGCATTTTTTTTCATTCTTTTATTTTATGGCTTTGGAAAGGTAATTTAAATATGAAAAGAGTCATCTTATTGCAAGGGGTAAGCATGGAGTGAAAGTCAGCTTTCTGAATAGACCCATGCAGGTTTGGCATACTCATTAGAGGGTAGGGTGGGATTTCCTGAGTTAATAGCTGTTTGCTGGATGATGGCAATCCTTTAAAATGGAAGAATTTCTTTGATTTGTATGTATGAAATAAAAATTTTCCTGGGAAAGGTTTTTCACCCTGCATAGAGCTTCTGGTCAAAAGCAGACAGAGAGACACCTTGCCCAGGAAAAAATAATATTTGCATAATTAGCAGTGAAAGGGAATATAACAGACCCAACGACAAGTCTCCTGTGACTTTGATTTGAAAGCAGGCACTGAAAGTGTCCTACTTGCTCAGCTCTTTGGAGTGAACATCCCTAACAGGAAGAAAACCACTGCTTAAGGTCTTGGGAAATATTTGGAAGTCTGAAAACACCTTTAGCGCCATTTCTGTTCTGTTTTGCGCTGCTTGACAAAGGCTATGAGAATAGCACAAACAAAAATGTTCCTGGGAGAATGCATATAGAGCCACCCCAGGCTTAATGAGACTCACTGGCTCAGACATTGTTTGCAGAGCTTCCTTGAGAAGCAGAGCCTAAGATGGCTCAATTCATGCAACACTGCAAACGATGCCTTGAGACCACTGCCTAGTGCTGAGCACAGAGTTAATAAGCTCTTTTGGACTATATTTACCACACACAGAACTGAAGTGTCCCCGGTGTTCCTAGGAGCAGCTCCACTACCTGGGTTTTTCTCTTCTCCATCAGTTCCCAGTCTCCTATGATCCCAGATAATGGAGAGTTGATTGTACTGTGCTATCACCTAGTTTATCCACACCTCAAAATTGATTACTTCACGCTCCTGGCTATACCTAACTTACCCTATATATACCTGGACTGATTTATTTCCTATCTTCAGTACTTAGTTTCTGTGTTTGTTACAGTGGATGAATAAAAACCAGAAAACAGTAAACGTCTGTGTTTCAGAGCCAACATATGAGCTATCTCTGTGGATTTTTTTTTTAACAATTAAAATTATTTCTCTAAGTCCATTTTTATTCTTAATAAAAGTAAATGAAAGGCTTATCAAAATGTGCTTAGCATAATGCAAAGCTTAAAAAGAATATATTATTGTGAAGATAATCTAATTGCACAATTGCATTTTTTCCTTGTATTTGAGGAAATCTGAGCATGGATAGGAATTACTTTTATGTTCTTTCTATTTAAAAGATTGGTGTTTTTCTAAGCGCCACCGGTTTTTTTTTTTGATGCAGATTAAAAGCATTCGTATTCTGTACTGACTAATTGGTGTGCCTCTTTTGCATTTAAATATATACTTCATTGAATTGCAGTTTTCCATCACAAAGCAGAAAAGAAAAAATAATTAAATGATAACATCGTGCTACTACAGAAGGAGTGCTATTTCCCCAATAAAAATAAATATTTGACAGCAATTCTGCAGTGATAGTATTACCGAGCACAGTATTTGGATGGCAAAATAAGGGACAACATAATAGTATTTTTTTCAGCAAATGAAAACACATTACAGTTCTTGGGTCTGTTCCAGCTCCCAGTGAAACAGTAAAGCTTCAACTGGAAGCAGTGCTGAGTCTGTAGGGTTGAGCGGTGTTTGAAAAGGACCATCTTCAATAGCACCGAAGGCAAAAGGGATCGGATTGGATGCACAGCAACCTTCAGATGCAGTTGTCTACTAGAATATCACTTCCACACTAAGATAACATTGACATCCTCCTTGGTATTGTCCCAGTCAGAGCTCGAACACAGACTGTGCAGAAATGAGGGTAAAAAGTCATTACACATAGACTGAGGCTATTCTCTGTTGGGAACATTTAAAAATAAATCAGGCCACTTAGTGCATTCCAACGAAATTTAAAGGATAAGCTTTGGATATTCAAAGTAAATAGGGGGGTTTTTTTCCTGTTCCTTTTCCTTACATAACAGGAACAATCTCTTGTGCCGATGAGATTGATTACATGTCTCAAACTTAGTTTGGATATTAATCAATCTCAGCAACCACTTCTTGTTTCCTGTAGCATAATGCGGTAAAAATTGTCCTTTAATTACCACTAATGAAAGTTACCTGCAGTGAAAGCGAATCTATGCCACTGGAAAATGACTCGGTTCAGAGGGCAGCGAATGCAAATACGAACAATCTTAATGATGCACAGGCACAATTAGAAGTGAATATGTAAATTACTGATGACAGCTTCCTGCTATGCTCAACTATTTGCTGTCACCATTAGCTATGAATGTTTCAATTTATTTGGTCACAACCATAATATCCCACAGTATATTTCTGGACAGTGTGTTTCCTAAAGGGTTGAGGACTTTTTAAACAGTGTCATTTAATAAATACATACTTCTTCAGTATTAAAAATATTTCTAACACTCTTTAAAATAATTCTGGTTGTGAGGTGGATAATTATGCGTGCCATCACTTCCCTTTAAATGTCTGACTCTTCATTCTG
The DNA here is from genome assembly GCA_013398855.1 of Mohoua ochrocephala. Taxonomy (NCBI): domain Eukaryota; kingdom Metazoa; phylum Chordata; class Aves; order Passeriformes; family Acanthizidae; genus Mohoua; species Mohoua ochrocephala. The sequence continues at coordinate 131,848 of VZTA01012685.1, read as the reverse complement.
TATTTGACATGTTTGTACTTCTCAAAATTTCTTTGATATGTAAGGTAGATCCTATCTAGGTTTTTACATCAATTGAAAGGTGTCTCACAACTAGATATCTTTTCTTATATGCTAAGAAAAAAAAAAAAGACTTATAGTGTTCTGACTGAAAAAGAGATCAAGATGTTGTTTTACATGGAAGATGTGTTATAGAGCCCTCACTGTACTATATGTGAAATTAGCAGTTTTTCCTCTTGTAATGCTTCGCTTTTAGTTGCTTATACCTTTCTCAGTCTTAATTTAGCCCAAGTAGCACATATTTCTATTTCAGACTTTATTTTTCCCCTTCAAGGAATTCGTGAGGCGGGAACAAGAAGAAATGCTTTCTGTAGCATCATTACAAATATCTCAGCCAAGAAATTACACCCCCAGGAGCTCTATTTTGAATGAGAAAGGTAGTTAGCAGAAGGTAGTTTCAGGGCCATACCTCCTGCTCTTCCTGGAAAACCTGACAACATTTGGTGAATTCCTAAAGTTTTAAAACTAATATATTTGCATACTCTCGACAGAGTTTATAAGAGCTAGAATATATCCACTGAGGAACTGGGCTGTGCTGATAATGTTCCACTGTGCACTGCAAGGGTCAAGGGATTTTCTCTGCACTTTTTTTTTTCATACAATATCACTGTGATGGATAATGGCATAGAGGGATTGTATCCCCTGGCATCTGGAATGTAACAGTATGATGAATTCTGCGAGAAGAGACAGTGAAGGCACTTGCAGGGGCCAGATAGAAGGGGCATGTACAGGTGTGAAAGAGAAGAAGAGGAAGAAAAGGTAAAGAGGAACTATGATGAGATGAAGATTGTTTAGATATGTGGTGTCTGATCATGGCAGAGAACAGGTGGGCTGAGGAAAGCACTTAAAAACTACAAACATTTCCCACACAGGATATAGACTTGGACTCAGGACCTTATTTTCTCTTGTTTTCTCACAATAGCCAAAAAATTCACAGGAATCTGTGGACTACAGTCTACAGACATTGCCAATTACTCCTGCTATGTAAAGGTCATTTGTTGTAGATCTGAAAAATCAAATCCTGATGTTGGTACTTATGTTGACCACACACCAAACTCTTAGCAAGTTTAAACAATGTATTGGCCAGTTAATCACCTAGGGAGTGCCATCATCTCTTATGATCTTATGGACATCATACATGGCTGGGTATCATCATGCAAGCTACTAAAGGGGGCAGGTCCTTTTCACCCTAGAAAATTTGTTGAAATAGGCTCTCTTTTGAAAACTCCTTCGGTATCCGGTGAAAGAAAAAACATGTTTTGTAGAAAAAAGTTGGGCTGAACATCTTTTCCCAAGTGGCTAATACACATAATTTTTAATCATTTTTATTGTGTGGCCGAAAGGTTCCTCATCTCATTTCAGAGAATAGAATTCAGTATTCAAATGGTTTCTTGTTCTGCATTAGGAAAAGAGCAGCAAATCTGACATACCGTGCCTCATTCAAAGATATTATGTCTTCATAACTGAAAAAGCCTCGTTCAGTAACCTCTTTAAGTATTATTTACAATTGCCTCCTGCTATAATAGTCTATTAGAACAATAAAATTGCTATAAAGTGATTTCCCATTGCAGTTCTGTGATGGATATCAACTACATCAACCTGTAACCCAAGCCCCTAGCTGAAGCTGTTCTGTTGCTGCGGTTCAGCTGACAGCTGGGAGGTGTTGGCTGCAGCAGCAGCGAGCCCGTCCCAACCCTGCCCCCTTCCAGCAGGGTCAGCGCTGGCCGTCACCCGCCAGGGCTAGGCTGGAGGCTGGCAGCTGCCAGGCATTGCCTTGGTGCACGGCAGACAGCTGCATTTTCTGGATCAGAGTATCATTTTTTTTTCCACTTAAGCAATGTTAGTAAGAGTTGGCAAATGACTATGTGAATATTGTGTATTATCAGTACATAAGTGAGATACTAATAGGAAGGGCTAGGAGGTTATCCAGTACATACGTTGAATATGGCAAAATTGTCCTCTGTACTTTATATCCAGCTTTTTATACCCTCTAATTTTAAATGTACCTACTGAAAACGGCCCGGAACTTCCAATCCATCAGCTGTCAGACTGTTCCACAGTCCGCTATGGTACTGGACAACTTGTGCAATGCTAAGGGTGACACTGCCATGTAACTTTTCTCAGATTTGCATAGAAATGTACTTTTCAAAGGTTTATTGAAGCCACAGGGGAATATATTTATTTATAAGTGCCTAGGAATAAGGGTCACAGCAATAATCTAACAATTTATGTATAATCCATTGCTAGTGCTTATTCACAAAATAGACTGTATAAATTATGCTGTCTAATGCATAACCATTTTTGTATGAAAGGTTTTAATCAAATAAGAGGAAATGTCCAGAGAAGGTCAATGAAGCTGGTGAAAGGGCTGGAGAACAAGTCTTACAAGGAGCAGCTGAGGGAGCTGGGGTTGTTTAGCCTGGAGAAAAGGAGGCTCAGGGGAGACCTTGCAACACTCTACAACTGCCTGACAGGAGGCTGTAGCCAAGTGGAGGTCAGTCTCTTCTCCCAGGTAACAAGTGACAGGATGAGAAGAAATGGCCTCAAGTTGCACCAGGAGATGTTTAGATTGGATATTAGGAAGAAATATCTTCACTGAAACGGTGGTTAAGCACTGGAAAAGGCTGCCCAGGGAACTGGTGGAATCACCATCCTTAGAAGTGTTTAAAAAACATGTGGATGGGGCACTTCAGCGGGGAACATGGTAGTGCTGGGTTAATGGTTGGACTTGATGATATTAGAAGTCTTTTCCAACCTTGACAGTTCTAGGATTCTAAGTATTTTTTATTCATATGCAGAGTAATACCAAAACTATTATATCCGTTTTAAATGCATGCCTTAATTTATGTCAGAAATCTCACAATAGCGGGCTGGATTTTGTGTGTTCCTCCCCCTCCTCCCCTTGCCAAGCAGATTTCTCCTATCATTTGTCTTCTGAATTTGTGTAGGAAAACTTCAGAATAATGACAGGACATGTTTTGCCCTCAGCCGGCATGTATTTTTATATTAAAGCAATATACCAGTATTTGATATATCTCATATTTCTTATCCATCTCTGTTGGTTAGTAGGAAGATATTTAGTCACAAGAGGGTTTATTTTCATATGAATCAGTAATCTGAAAGCTAAATTCAGGACACAAAAGCAATAAATCTCTGATTTTAGCTGGAGGGTTGATATGAATTTCTTCCTTCTCACTATTCCTGACATTTAGAAATCTGGTTTGATATTTGATTATATCACTCAATAATTAATCCAGAATAATTTAGCACATCTCCTACCACTTAAAGTCATTTGGTTTTGCTCAACCATTTCTCAGCATCATACTTGTAGAAAGGGAAGGACAGAAATTTGATTACTATAAAACATACTGCCACATCTGTTATACAGGGGGGGCCATGTTACATGATGAAAAAATTAATCCTATCTATCTACTTAATACAGATGTTTAGGACACACCTGACTTTTGTGCAGGTGTGAATGGATAAATGTGTCTACCTCACAAATATCCTGCTCCAGCAGGATAGAAATACCTATTACTGCATTGCCAAAGTGCTTCAGCTCAGCTGTGGGAGCCTGGTTCTTCAGGGCAGCGTAACTAACCCCAGGCACAAGCTCAGCTGTGCCGTGACCATGGAGGTTTGCTCAAACATCTGCATCCATGCAAGAAGCTTGTGCTGGAATGGTTTTGTGGCCACACAGCTTCACCAGGACAAATCTGTAACAGGGACTTGGTCAGCACCTTTAAACTGTTTGACTGAACCTCCTTTACTCTGGCTGGAAGGAGTAGAGGAGCATTAAGGAGAGCAGTTTCAGAGGCAGATCAGAGGGGCAGCAATCAGCAGCCCTAGATGTGCAGAAGATGATCACCTCAGCCTCTTGGAAGTAGCTAGCAAGGAATGTGTGAATGCAGCCTGAATTTGTGGAAAGAGGTTTTGAAAATTATTTACTTTATTAAAATGTAATTTGCCTCTGTCACTTAAAACGGGGTAAAGCTTGAAAATTAGTAATTTGTTCTATTTTGTTTTTCATTCCGAGCCTTGAGGGGGGAATTCAGTTATGCTACAGGGTGAGCTGACACCCTTGTTCTGGCACCATCCTGCTCTTTTGAATAGTGCCTGATCCGTGAGCTAATCTGATAAATGAAGACATTTTGTGCACACATGGTGTGCATTTTAAAGAGCTTCAGTGTGTTAACAAACTGCTCTGCATATGGTGGGCTCCACCAGAAAGCACATGATTTGAGGCACATGAGAAAGAGATGCAGACCTGAGGAAGTAAAGAAGGTCCATTTGGAATGACTGAACAGCCACCACAGAGCTGCTTTCTAGGATGGGCATGAGCTTTCACTCGCTTTTAATACAACTATTTAAAATGTGTTTTCTCAAGTCATTCCCAATTGCTTTTCGATACCTCTTTTCAATAATGCAAAATATCCGGACCCATTGATTTGGGGGCTTAACCCATTTCTTTGTACCTTCAAATCTCCTGTTTCAAGACATGTAGTTGATATTTTCAATATCTTTGGTCCAAAATGTAATAATTTTATAATTTTTGTGCATATTTATTTTGTTATCTTCAATTCCCTATACCAGTTATGCCAGAGATTCTTTAATGAAATATATTACAATGATGCTTTGGTGATGCAGGTGACAGCATCCAGCAACCATGAAGCTCTTTCACAGTGATTTAGAAAATATCCATCTGTGAGTCCTACTGTGAGTGCAAATCTGAGTCAAGAAATTGGGGGAATGGCAGGTGGCAGAAGAAAAAACCATAAGGCCAGAATTCCTGACAGCCAAGGGCTTATAAATGTATATAGGACTTAATTTTATTATTACAAAATCAGTGGGATGCTCAGGATGTTGAGCTTGAACATGTGCATAATCACAGGCTTAAGTCAGCACATCTGCTATTTTATCTTCAAAAGACACATATTTGGGCTGTGGTTACAGTGGTTTGGTCTTTGATTTGTGAATGTCTCTTGTTCCTTCCTCTGTCCCGCACACAATTTTGGATTTATTTATGCAGAATAAAGGGGGAGCTGTGGTGGGAGTGGGGTCAGAAGGTTTGTGCAGCCACATGAGCTACAGCACAACCCACCTAATCCATGGGAGGACCCTGCCTGGAATACTGCATCCAGCTCTGGGGTCCTGACTACAGGAAAGACACGGACCTATTAGAGCAGGTCTGGAGGAGGCCACGAAGATGATCAGAGAGAGGGAATAACTCTCCTCTGAGGAAAGGCTGCGAGAGCGGGGGCTGTTCAGCCTGGAGAAGAGAAGGCTCCGGGGAGACCTTGTTGTGGCCTTTCAGTACTTAAAAGGGACAAACATTTTGTCAGGGCCTCTTGCAATAGGACAAGGGGTAGTTTTTAAACTAAAAGGCAGTGGATTTGGACTAGAAACAAGGAAGATTTTTTTTACAATGAGAGTGATGAAACATGGGAACAGGCTACCCAGGGAGCTGGTAGATGCTCCAACCCTGAAAACATTCAACATCACGTTGGATGGGGCTCTGAGCAACCTGATCTAGTTGCAGATGTTCCAGCTCATTGCAGTGGGTTTGGACAAGATGACATTTAAAGGTCCCTTACAACCCAAACTATTCTATGATTCTATGATTTTACCAATAGCTCATAATGTACTCATCAATTTCATATAGAACATCACTACTTTATACTCTATTATGTATGTACAAATATACATGTATATAGCACTGTTCCCTCTATTATAAACCAGAAAGACATTCTCCAAAGATTTAACTATTTTACAATTTTTTGAAAAAGGAAGTCAGTAAATAGTGTCTGCAGTACATTTATCATGACACAGACTCTGGAATAGAGAACTAATCAAAAGCTACTAATCAAAAGCTTTAATCACAGTGTTTAAAACCCATATTTTTATTTACATTAAAAGGAAAAACAAGGGAGATCTAGTTATCTGCATCTTCTAAAATTAGAACTCCTTACATAAGCACATACAGATTAATCACATCCAAGAATTTTAAATGAGCCAGCAAAGAGTGTTATGGACTGTTAATATTCATTCTCAGACAGTTTTCAAACACTGGAGAAGTTCCAGAGCACTGAAAGAAAGCAAAGATTGTGCCAATACTGAAAAGATATATATAGGTATTATAGCCCTATCAACTTAATATTGATCCCAAGTATATGGCAGAATGACTAGCAGGAGATTCCTCTAAGAAAGAATTAAAGAAGAACAATTTAATTAATGCAAATCAATAGGAATGTATGGAGAAGTATACATATTTTCAGGATAACTCAATATCCTTTTGTGTGAGAATACAAGTTGAATAGATAAATGTGTTGTAGAAATGTATTTACACTTCTGTAAAATATCTAACTGTAAAATATCTGTAAAATATCTAACTAATAAAACTTTGAGAAACCACAATAAAAAAACATATTTTAATAGGAAATCATTATGGTCCATATTAAATGAAAAAAAGGCTGATAGGCTTCAAAAGTGGTCATAAACGGTATATTGATCTTGACTCCTTGCTGGTTAGCTTATTTTAATTAGCCCCCAAGAAAACAATAAAACCATTGCTGATAAAATTTGCACAGAGCATAACGATAAAGATGGTGACAAATAATTAAAATAACAGACTGACATGAAAGAGCAATCTGATAAGCTGTTTCAAAACCAGCAAAACTGATTGCAACCCAGTCTTGTTCCCACCACTCCGAACAAAAGCTTTAAGAGAACACAGTTATAACAGGGATCCTCGACTACAAGTAGGGTAAGAAGATCCTGTGCTTTGAGGCCTTCACCCACCTCTATATCCAAAAGGACCAATGAATTCCGGACATAAGAGTGAGAATATTGAGTTTGAGAAGGCAATACTTCAGTCTTGTGTTGCCTCTGACATTAATCCAAGTATTCCTGAAGCATTGTACCTAGTGGTAGTATCAATGATTCACAAAAGATGTTAAAATATTGGAAAGACATAGCAGTGAAAGAATTCATTCACTGGAGTGAAAACATCAGTGAATTCAATTCTAAATAAAAGAAATCCAGGAGCTGCTTGATTTCTATTTATACAGGTTCGTAGGATTGCTGGAGAACCCTTCAGGAGGATAATAGGGAGCTTAGTAATCTGGTAGATGTGGCTGCATGAGGATTAAAAACTGATATTTTTAATATTTTGCATGGCATTTTAGTATTATGCAGGGCATATTTTGCTGTTTTGTTTCTTTTGCATGGCAAAATGTAGCATTAATATTTGATTTCAGGATGTGTTAAAGTAATGTCTATGACACTGAAGACCTGGGTTCTTTAATGGGTACATCTTTGGTAGGAGACTTATAATGCCTCCTGCAACTGCCCTCTGCCCTCTGTTAGATAACTCTGTGTGACAGATTCCAATGTAATTGTTGTCACAGTGACGTGGCCGCCCAGCTCCCCGCTTACTTTAGGGCTGCATTTCTGTCTTTATCTGCTGCACCAGACCTTTAAACACCTCTCTTCAGGTGCATTCAAAGACTTCTGTGGATTCAAAGATCACTTTCATTTTGTATAGCTAAATTGTCTCTATTTCTTGGGTTATTTTTCAAAACCAACAGTAATTTACTTAGAAATCTATTCAGCAAGTTCTTTGATTTTTTTTTTTCTAGTTTTTGGGAAACAAAAACCGTCAGCTATCTTTCCTCATTAACCTATCATTTACAGAAGCTTTGATACTAAGTTTTTCATGCTGAACATATGTTATAGTGATCAGAATATTTTAGTGCAAAGAAAAGTAAAAAACCACTTAAGACACTTGATTTCCTCACTTTTCATCCATCCTATTTATTCATACAATATTTTTCTGCTTTAGAATACTCAGTCTAATAATTAATTTTTTGTTTTAAATGGCAAAACCCATAAGGTTCTGATCTTGAGATGTTGTACATTGTTGTAGTTCACCCATCTACCCCATCTAAGTGAACTGGACAGTTCAAAATCACCCCAAAACTATGAAGCAAAGACAATGCCTTTATTTCAGTTGAGCAGAAATGATCTAATGGTATAAACTGAAACAGTTCCTGAATGTCAAACTTCTTTCTCAATAAATCTTCCCAGATAAATTTTGTTAGAAATGTCTTGCAGCAAGTGTGATCTGAATATGAGAGTGAAAAATCCATGGTTTATAACTGGAAAAGTATCTAGCTGGCACTAATTTCTACAGAAGTCTGATCTTTACTACGACTGGTACAGCAAAAGAGCTCGGTGCTTATGGGGATTGCAATGAAGTGGGGGTCCTGTGCTGAGACACCCAATTAAACTCACTCTTAAATCCTTCCGAGAGCTTGTTGGAGGACTCATTCCAGTAATTCACCAATCTGTTGAATTAATTGTTGAAACCCATTGACAAAACCACAGTGGTATATTTTCTGCCTGGATAAATATCCACAATGATAAACACAGGCCTGCAAATACTTGAGATGTTTGCCAGTTATATTCCAGGCTTTGCACATGGTAAACATGTTTCATTAAAAATGTCATTAAAATCATCAAATTTTCACAAAGTCATTTTTCAGACTTGCTAGAAAGAATAATAAAATTCTTCTGCTAGAATTTTAAAAGAACTTGCATAAAGTAAGGCTGTTTCGGTTTTTTCCCCTTCCAGATACTGAAAAGAAAATATCACAAGAGCTGTCTGGCTATAAATATGCCATTGCATAAGCACATTAATATGATACAGTCACAGTATTTTGTTTGCTATTCCCAAGAGGCAAATTACACAGGGATAGGCTGCTAAAACTTTAGCAGCAGTAGCTGAGAAGACAAGAAGCACAAATGTCAAAACAGAAATAATATACCAGACACAGTTCGATTTTTCAGAGTCAAATTCTTACTCATTTGCATTACGAAAATGTGTAACCCCATAAATATTCCCAAATCAATCAAGTAATTCCAAAGTTATATCAGTAAATGACAGCACAATTTGACCTCCAGAAACGGTATATTTTACTGAAGGGAAAGGATTAAGTATTTATTATGAGCTGTCTTCTGTTGTTTATAATAAGACACAGTTTGTCATTGCTGCAAGATGAAACTACATACCTTTCAGAGCTCAGTTTATGGCTCTGTAAGGGAACGGGATTTTTAAAATGTTCTTTCTAGAATATTCAAAATCTGAACAATTCTCTTATAACTATCTGCTGGCTCTACAAGAATAATACCTTGAGGCAGTAAGGAAAAAGGAACTTTATTAAAAATTTCATCAAAGAGATGAACGGTAGGCTTGGAGAAAAAAAGAGGTGCTTAAGACACAATATGGCACTGCATTATACTTCAGAACCTACGAAGATATGAACCTGTAAAGGGTTTTGACTTCATAAGTGCTGTATAGTTCAATGCAAAGTCGAATGCTGCTGAACGTCTTTGAAAGTATGACCATATTTTGTTCTTCAAAGAGCATTTTAGGAAACAGATCTAAGCTTATATTCTTGTTACTCCATCTACTTTTTTGAAATATGTGTGAAGCGGGGGAACGTGGCGGAAAACAAAAATGCAGGTTGAAATATTGATCACTGAAAGACCCGAGATACCTGAATTGAATCACTCAAAAGAGATTTGAAATGGGATCTGTTACCTTTAACGCCTTTGACAACAAGGAGGCTAATCCTTAGGCAAAGAAGCTGCCGTTAATAATGGTTAAAAATAATTCCATTACTTAATCCCCAACTGTGAAATGAATGGGTATTTCTAGTCGAGTTATTAAGGGGTGTAACTGAACCTCACAAGGAAACGTCTATCCCCAAAAGCATTCTCGTTTGTGTCAAACCAGTCCTTTGCCCAAAGGGCTTTTCCTGATGAACGTGGATTGGCCTACATAAGTGAACAAATTTCAGCCGCTGTTTTTGCCATATTCATGGTAAGTAAATAGTTCTCTTTCTTCAGAGCTGTTGGTTTTGACACAAATATCCTTCATGATTTCATTAAAAAATCCTCTAAGTAAATGTTACTTGAAACATTAGCCTTTCTACTGTAAACAGTATAGAAATTTGCTCCTTACAAAAAACTCTTCCCTTCTTAGACAACATCTTTTCATTCTTCATCAGCATGTAGATTTGACTTAGAAATTGTAATGCTAATTTAGTTCTTCATAATTATGACTATTAGGTTTTAAATAATTCATTTTTCCTCCCCACTGGATTACATACTTCAAAAAGCAAGCCTTGCTAAAATTACATGCTCTTGGATCTGGTAGCTTACAGAACTTGCTCATAATGCATATGAGACTATGGTCCACTTTCTTGAGAACCATTTTTAAAGTATTCTGTAAAATACACTGCTGTGATTGCTTGAGAGAGCAATAGGCATAATTGGTTCCAGTTTCAGCTTTTCACTTGCATAATTTAACTGACTCCTTTGTCCCTCAAGTAAAATGAAGGTGCTCTTCAAGCCGGGCTGGGGTATAGCTCAGCACTGGAAGCAACTGCTGGAAAACTAATGCAGTAGGATACAATAGGATACAAATGAAAATGATATGAAGGGACAGTGGCAGCTCGCAAAGGGCACGAAATGAGGATTGTGAGGTAGCTCCACACATCAGACTTTGATAGACCATCCCGTGGCATAACAGCGCTGAACTCGATAACCATCCCTAATGCACCTGTGAAGGATAGTCCAAGGTTACGCTCAAAATCATGCTTGTCTGCCTTTTCTTCTGAGATCCCCTAAATGTATTCCTTCAGCAACTACAACAGCATGCTTCCATACAAGATTTTATGTGTCTCAGCGCTGCCAGGAATGCCTCATATTAATGATTCATGGGCTCTCCAGTAGTAGTTCGTGAAACACCAAGTGAAGAGGAGTGTGAGGACTGCAAATCACTCAGACATGTCAAGTGTCACACATTGCACTTGCTGCCAAATCGCACTCGTAGCAGAGTGCCATGATCTCTCCTCTCTCGCATCTCACCTGATGGGCATCATTGGTCATTCTTTCTATCACAGTTCCCAAAGTTTGGCTTCTCATACACTGGGTCACAAAAAAAAAAAAAAAAAAAAAAAAAAAAGAGCAAGTCATACTTATGATTACTTTGGAAACTGCTCTTGTGGAACAATAGAAACACAGCCCAGTTTAACACATACATTATAATTAGATTTTGCAAGCATGTAATATAATTTTGTTCCCTAAAGAATGGAGCCTAGGTCCTCCTTGAGATAAAGCTGCAGATCCATTCCTAGCTGTCTGTGAGAGATGAGAGGGTCTCCTTTATTACCTGTACTCCACATTTAATTATTGTTGACTCTTTGTGGAAGTCATAGCACTGAGAATGCAAAATATACATAAAGACATCTAATAACAATGCTAATTAGTGTTATAGACGAGCAATATAATTAACTGGTCATTTGTGATATGTTCTCACAATATGTTCGCCCGAGTGCTCAAAATATGCCTCTCATTTACTATTTCATGCTTGTGTCAGAGCATGATGGTACTGATTATTTTGGGTTATTTCAATTACCTCATTCTGGATCTGCAGATCTTACACTCTCACACATCTTCAGTTCAAAGAGGGCAGCTTCTGTTTCTGCACACAGCCATTAAGTAGGTTGTCATTTCCATCTCTTTTAAAGCCTACTTCCAGTGAAAGTCTGGGAACATTCATTATAAAAATGCAGACTGCATTTCTCTTAAATCAATTAAAAGGCAAACATCATTATAAATTGTCTCGGATAAACAGAATTTACACATCAGCTGGCATCACAAAAGGCTCCTAATTTTTGTATTACTTTTTTGAAATTAACTCCTTGAATGCTCAAAGAATACAGAGACCCATTTATCTTCAAAAAGCACTTCCCTTTGATCTGAGCTCCTGTCATTCCTACCTTCATGGATAAAAAAAAGATGATAGATCTTAGTATGAAGCTCACAAGTGCTTTAGAAATCTAGCACTCATAATGAAAAATGCAGAGAAATTATTCTGTAACATTCAGGAGCGGAGCAGTGCTCATAACACGGGTTCACCGTTTGCCCAGTGTGGGGAATCCTATCCGAACACCTCTGGAAGTGTCAGCTTCTCTCCAGCAAAGCTCTCCCCAGGCCAGCTGGCTGCTGACCTTGTGGAATGTACTAGCTCAGCAGAGCTGGGGCTGATCTGCTCTAATTCCCTCTCTCTGGAGCTTTTCTTTCCCACCAGAGGGCATACACTGTGAGCACACAACTGCCTTCAGAGGAATTTAAAATATATATTGTGTACTAGATAAATGAACTGACTCGAATGCCAAGATTTTGTACTCAGTTCCATTCAATGGGGCTGTTAATTCATCCTGTTTCTCACTGGGTAAATTATTGCATTTGCTACAAAAGCAGTTGGTTTAGCATACTTTTGTTTGACTTTGCAGAGTGCTGGATGCGCAGCGCTTTTGAATAAGGCCATTCATTTCTTTAGCTACTGAGCTAACTGGTAGTACTGTGCTGGTATTCACCCACATCTCTGGATACCATGGAAATAGTTGCTCCCTGGGTTCTAGGCATGCCTAAAATTTTAATGTAAATAGGAGTCATTGAAACTATTTTTAAAATTGTGTCTACGGTGGTAATTTAGGTGAATTGTGTGGGACTAGGTGCGGGTATGAGGATGGCTGTGAGGAAGGGAGGCAGCAACACCGCAGGCTGCCAGGGTGCTGGGTGGTAGATGTCCTGAGGATAACCGAGGTCCGTAAAACGGGTGGATTACGGCACGTTTTGAAATTTTCATTTTCCTGTATTGTAGCAATCCAAGCAAGGGGGAGAGAGGGGAGGAAGAGGAAGACGAAGGAGAGAGGAAGAAACTACGTTTCCCGGCGTGCCCCCGCGGCCTCGGGGCGGTGCGGGAGGAGGGAAGGGCAGGGAGCCGCTGTGGGAGACGTAACATGGGCGCCTGAGGCCGGGGCGGAGGT
>VZTA01012685.1:69985-118388 GCA_013398855.1 Mohoua ochrocephala | reverse complement strand
TTAGTGCTGCTCCCCGCCTCTCGGGGGAAGCGCCGGCTCGGAGGCTTCCGAGCCCTGCCAGGAGTTCCTCAGTCGGGCGCCTGGACCAGGGGATCTGTCAGCTCCCCGCAATTTCAGCCTCCCTGAAATCCTGAAGTTGCTTTAACAAAGCTGTTACCATGAGTTCCCCTCTGCTGAAAGAGTTAACAAAATGGAAAAGCAAAAAAAAAATCAGAACGTATCTTTTTGATAAGAATTACGATAATAATTTTTTTTAAAAGTTGGTTATTGCATACATCGTTAATTCTGGTATAAGTAAAATCGGATTTTTTTGAGGTTCTGAGGTAAAGGTCACTGTAAACTTCTAATGATTAGAATCCAACCTCAAGCTACTTGATTTAATGGATTGGTTACGAATCTTGACTGCCAGCTGTTAGAGTTTTATATTTACATCTTCTACCTCTACAAAAGTGTGTTCCACAAAGGAAGAAGAGAAAACAAAATCGGGAGGTATGGTGAAACTGAAAGTGTTGTCAAATACCTAAAGTAAACAAAAACACTGCAGAAGGCTGTGTTTTGAGTTAATTGTGTTTGTTTGGTTTGGTTATTTTTTTGAGTTCTGGAGACTCTCGGTAAGTTTTCCTTTGCTAGCAGTAAAATGACTTGCAAGATACTTTGTTTACTGGGAGCTAAACCTGTCCCTTTAAACTGAGTGAAAGGACATTGGCTTTACGTTACTTATTACCTTTTTTTATTCTAATTGTGGAGTCTGACCTTAACAGTAGTAAAGGTTATAGTCCTTTAAACTCCATGTGAGACTTGCTGTTTGTACAGTAAATATTTTCAGTGGTGCTGGTTCTCGGTAGATGAGGTGAAGATGTTCTCTGTTGACTTATGTTGTAGTGCTGTGAATCAGGCTGTAACAGGCTGCGGGCTGTTTTCTCACAGAACCATTAAGCTTGTAAAATACTCACTAATATTCTTGATGATAATTTAATTGTATTTTAAAATGCTTTCACTAGGTTCATTCCAGCCAACGAATGAAATGATGCTCAAGTTCTATAGCTTTTATAAGCAAGCAACCCAAGGACCCTGTAACATTCCTCGGCCTGGATTTTGGGATCCAATTGGTAGATACAAATGGTAACTTTTCATGAGTTGTTGTTTTGGGGATTTTTTTTATGCTGGGAGTGGAGATGTTTAGAAGAGTAGCACTTGGAGAAAGAGTCTCACTAAACTCTTTTTTAAATAAAAAGAACATTTACAACCTTTGATGCTTGAATTAGTTTTCTGTTGTATTCCAACTTTCTAGCTCAGATAATTTATAACTTCTCAGAGTTGCAGGTGGAAATGTTCCCTTGGATTATGCAGGTGGGCAGGTTTTTCTTGGACAACCACCATCACGGTATCTCTGCAGTGTTTATACCATGTTGTAAAATGAAATTTTAGGTGCTCTGCAGAATGAGTGATGTGAATGAGTGTCTGGAGTTCTTCCTTCTTGGGTTTTCGTGTGTGATGTGAGCCCGAAGTAAGTGCTCACTGGCAACCACTAATACAGCTTCAAGCTCTTGGTGGGGAGGTTGCGTTTGTGTCTTTCTGGTTTGTCTGCTCAGTGGCAGGGCTTCCCACTGTCTGTGTGTGCCTTGTCCTGGGAAGACTTCTGATTCACCCAATTGCTAAGTTCTCTTCGAAAAGCCAGTGTGAATGTTTTGCTTATAGTATTTTAATGATGATTTGTCCTGAAGAACAAGTATTATTGCTGTGTTATGGTCGTGGTAGTCTTGGGAATCTGTAAAATGATTCCTAGGACTTTTTTTTTTCCTCCTTCCTTCCTCCCCAGCCTCTCCAAGCCAGAGTGCAGGGGATAGACTAGGGCAGTGAGCTTTCATTCTCCTGGTTGATTGTAGCTGGAATGTGAGCCACCAACCTCGGTGGTTTTCTATGAGTGGGACAAATACTCTGGAATGTTAAATCATGTGCAAGACTGAGGGAATGTTTTATTGCAGTCTGTGTTCTGACAGATTCCTTGTGCAATACTGATAAATTTGGTTAGAGTTTTCTGTATTGCAGAGTTGGAGAGGGGAAGATATTATTTAGGTTATAAGTAGCTGCTGTGGTAACTGGGCCGATAGCTACACTATTTACCTACTAGACTGATGTGTCTTTTCCCAATTGCTAAACTCAAAAAGGACAGATTTTTCTTTTAGCCTGTTCTACCTCAGTGACAGCTGTTTGTAAGTGCTGGCTGAAGTGTCTGGGCCTGTTTGCTTTATACAGCAGAGGATCTTAAACTCAACTTAGTCAAAAGGGTAATGTGTAAAAAAAATATCTGGGCTTATTTACAACTTACTGGGTACAAAATCATAGGTAGTCAGCGAGGAACTCTTCCGTCCTCAGTCTGTTCAGTTTGTTGCTTCTGCTTCCACTGTGTGATTATCTTAGCAAATTATATATTTGTACTTAAAAAAAAAAGTGAATCGTTCTTGCATTTACTTGTATCAGAGAAACTTTGGACATTACATAACTGACCTACTTAAGGCCAAATTGAAAAAAATCCAGTATGCCCTGAAGATACTGAAGGTGTGTGACTTTCTTTCCTAGGGATGCTTGGAGTGCCTTGGGAAACATGTCCAAAGAAGAAGCCATGATAGCCTATGTTGATGAAATGAAAAAGGTATGTTTACTAATGAAGGGATTTTCTAGAACAAATGTTTCAGAAATAGAGGAATGTGAGACAGGTCTTGCTGACTACTACTGCCAAGGCTCCAAATGAGTTATCCCCTATGTGAACTGGTACATTTCAGTACTGTGCTGTTTGGCCCATGGGGAGAAGAAAATTACAAAGTTCCTTCAAAAGCTACAGAATTTGTGTTGTTTTCAGAGAAACATGAGAGCTCTAGCTGATACGAAGCTTAAATGACAGAGCTAAAGAAAGTGAAGTACTGAAATCGTGGTAAAGGGGGCATTAAGGAAAAAAAACTATACTGCAAACTGCCTCAGTTCTTAGAGCTGAGAGAGGTAAGTGATCCTCATCCTGGAAAAGAGACTAAAACAACTTTCCAGAAGGACTTCAGGAGAAAAGGTCTCACTCTCATGACTGGAGACATTAATATAATCAAATATGTAAAGTTAATAATTTTCAATTTTTCGGGAGGAACTCAGCAACCTGAATTTTCTGTACTTGTCATGAAAATATTCCATGTGTATTATAGTTGCAATGAAGCTATTAGCATTGGGTAATGTGCTCTGTTTTGGAATAGATGTGTAACTTGTAAACAGTCACAGTTACCATATTAAACAGGAATTGCAGCATTAACTAAAGTAAACAGAGTTAAAGTTTCATGTCTTTTATTAACTAACCCTTTTCACTGCAGTCTTTTCACTGAAGCTTTTAGGAATTACTTTTCGAGTTTAAAGACTGTTCGCTGTCAATCTGGATAAAAGTATAATTGTAATCTATTATTATTACAATGAGGTTAGCATCAAGGGGAGAAAATCAAGGGGAAAAAGTTCTGCTCCAAATACACTTGCTCTTTTCCTAGGCCACTATCTTGACATCTAACTCTGAACCTGTTTAATGGATGATACAACAAATTTTTACTAGGCAAGGAGCTGGAGTCTGATTTACTGTTCTTTTTCCTCTCTGTAGTTTTGGTAATTTAGTTCCTGCTGGTATTACTGTATCTGCTTTAAAATGAAAAATCAGCAACTCCAGAAAACACAGAAGGCCAAATACTGTTTGTTTGATTAAAAATCCCACTAAATTTTAATAAGTCCTTTGAATGTGTGCCACAAGGTTTAGTGCTTAATTTCAAATCTTGGATTCAATATGTGTTGATATTTCAGGAGATTACCTTGTGGGTTTTTTTAGGTGCAGTAACTGGTTTGGTCAGGACACTAAAACTAAGTAAAACTGCAATGTTTGTTCTAAAAAAACTCTAGTAAGCCTCCTTCTAGGAAGTCTGCTTACTTGACCCTAATGAACCACAAATACTCTGCCTCTGTGTGGATTACACATAGGGATTGGAGGGCTTCTTGCCTTGCTCAGCTTTGAAACTGGGGAGTCTGTTTACCCCGCTTTGGTGCTGTGCCAGCTGTCACATTTGGAATACTAGCTTCAGCTTTTCCATCCCAATTGATTCTACTTGAAATGTCAATGGAAGTGCATTTCAAATGGATCCACTGGGTGGTTCTGTCAGCACACACTGCACTAATCCTCCTGGACTTACTGTGGGCAGTCTGCTGTTGCTGCATAGGTACCCATGTCTGAGGGGGCAAAAACCCACTTGTAGGCTGATATCCCAGGACTGTGTTTAAGGGCGTATAAGACTGCCACATTCCCCCAGCCCTGGGGCATTCCCTGGCATTTGCACATTGTGTTTGGGCTATACATGCATCAGATGACCCTGTCACAAAATTTTAAATTTGTTTTGGGGTTTTTTCTCCCCTAATGTGGTTACCTTGAAAATCACAGTTGAGGAATGTGTCTGGGTGAGGTTTTGATATGCTGGTGAGAGATGACCGAATGTCTTTTTTTTAGTTAAAATAAACAAAATGCACCTGAGCTCAGATTCAAGGTTAGTTTGTTCCAAGTAGCATTTCTGAAATTTATTTTGCAATGCTCTTTAAACTAATTTGTTTACATTTCAGATATATTGTTTTGTTATGTATTACAAATAAGTGATATCTTAGCATGAGGTGTTAAAACTATATGGTATTTCTAATTTAAAACATGAGTATATATGAATTGTGTGACAACCAAGGAAAACAGTAAATCAGGATACATAATAACTTACTTTTCACTTTCAAATTTTGAGGTTGCTTATTAAGCCTAGTACTATCTAAGTAAGGAGTCGCTTTTGTGTGTGGAAGTATTTTTTCTTTTTGTGCTCACCTAAAAGCTAGCAGGTAGAAAAAAATTCTAAGAATTGCTATAAGTAGCAGAGAATATATTGAGGTCTGTTTAGAATACATGAAGAGCAGTAATGTGCAGACATCACAGAAATGCATGTATGATGCAGTTTACAGAGCTGACTATAGAAATAAATACATAACAAATACAAGCCTTATTCTAGAATAGGCTTCTTGTTTCTCTCAGTGTTATTGAAGTAAAAAAAAAAGCAATCACAAAACTGTTCAAGCTCTGTTTCATATCCAGCTCTGTATCTGAGTATTTCTCCCTAACAAAGACAGAATCAATTATATTCACTGAACAGATCAGAGAAGTGGCAATGAAACTGGAGGTCGATAGAATTGTTGTCTCTTGGTATCCTTGACTGGTTTGCAAGTGTTGACTTGTTGATATTGGCCTGCCCGGAGCTCCTGCTTTGTGCAATAATGCTGCAGCTTCTGCTCCTGCTGCTTGCTGGCGCGCTCGGTGCCTTCGAGCAGCACGTTCTGTGGCAGCAGGTGCCTTCATCTGTTGCTTTCTTGGTGTCCTTCAGGAGGAGGAGGTGCGCTGTAGCTGTTAGTTTGTTCCAGCCTGAGTTTTTACCTATAGCTATTGCCACTTTTAAAATATGGTAACTTAAAAAGTAGAGGATGAAAGAGGAACAAAGCTATTGGCAAAAAGCTTGTTTGAAAGGACAGAAACTAGAATGGGACAGTAATACCATGTGCTTTTAAAATAGTATCCAACTATTGAATCTCTTCTGTTTAATTTAGTTTACATTTAAGATTCTGCATTCCTATTATGTGTTCAAAGATATTGTTTTTGTAACTTGAAGAAATGCTCCAAATGACTTCAAGAGCGGAACTTGGTTCTAGTTTGTTCTTCTTCTAAGTGTGTCTTTGTGCTGTCCCAGTTTTGCTGTATTGTGTCCATTTTTTTGTTTGGGTTTAGAAGGACCTAGTAGTGCACTTCTGATCTGCTTCTTATGTTCCATTGAAGATGGCAGGGTTTGACAGTACGAAAAATCCTCTAAAACAAAAAAAGTATTTCCGTTTTATTTTCTCTGCGGAAAGACTTGTCTGTAAAATAATTATATCAGATGACAGCAGCCTTTTGAACTTTGAGATAGTTTAGTTCAAAATTGCCGAAATAATAGATTCCGAGGTCTACCAATAGATACTGTGTCAAGGCTGTGTTTTAGTGTTGGCAAATATATTAGCTCTCTCATCTTATCTTCACCTGAAAAAAATTAATAGAATTATCAGATTCTGTTCAATAACTTAGTTTTATGTTGTTTCCTTGTAATTAAAGTAAAAAAAATCAGAATAACATGTTTAGTGAGTTAATGAAATGTTACTGAGTTTTACAGTGACCAGCAGTTTCTAAAATCAGTTGAAATGAATGAATGAATCATTAAAATGCTGTTTCATAAAATGCTTCATATTTTGGACTTGTGCAGATTCTCGAGAGTATGCCAATGACGGACAAAGTTGAAGAGTTACTTCAAGTAATAGGCCCATTCTATGAAATAGTAGAAGATAAAAAGAACAGAGGATCTGACCTAACATCAGGTTCGGACAAATAACTTTCTTTGTACTACTTATAATCATAACTCATTGTTTTTGGGGGCTTGATTTCTGTAAATAATTTAAAAGCTAAATGTTGCATCTCTCTGTTCATTCTCTTTACCATATGGCAGTTCGAATGGAGAAAGTCTCTAAGTATTTGGAAGGTAGGAATAATAAATTATGTGTAAATCCATTGTTTCCATTGTTTTGGTGCTGTAGGAACTTCCTGCTAACACTTGTGACTTCTGAGCTTGCCACCTCATTAGGCTGGGTTTTGTTTTATTTTACTTTTGTGGTGGTTAGATCCAGGAAGCTGCATGTTTAGTCCTTGTCAACGGGCTTTTTGAGCTGCTGAAGGAAGCCTGAAGAAAGGAGAGTATTTAAAACAAAACAACTCTCCCAACCAAATCTAGTTTGTGGCTTTCTATTACGAAAAGGAACAACTAATGTGTACTGATAAATTACGATGTAGCTGTGGATTATCAAACTGAATGCAGTTCTGGTAATCCAGCTCTGTCATCTAATCTAAAATTTAAAAAAACCAGTCAAACCCCATGCTTTTTAAATCATGGCTTCTCTAATACGTACAAGTTTTCCAAGGCTCAAGTTCATTAAGGGAATATGTAAACATTTTAAATTACTATCAGGTGGCAAACCTAGTGGTGTCACAGCTGCATAAAAATCAGTGTGTTGATTTTTATTTAGCAATACCATTGTGAGACTGTTTTGATCATACCAGTTATTATGTTACAGGTAATGTTTTCATAAGGTTGTCATGTAAGTCTTACGGTTGTTTAAATCTGGCTTAAAATGACATTTAAAAACTGAAATGCAACAGGGCAAAACTTGAAACTGATTTTAAAAACCAAATCCACTGCACAAATAAATTGGTTAATGTCTTTAAGAAGTATGAGTCAGCTGGTTAAGTTGCCTTTTGTATGTGGCTTCTTTCCCCCCTACCTTAAAGGAACATGGTTTTGTTATCAAGCCTCAGAGAAACAGAAATGATTTTTCATTGTTTTGGGGGAAAAGTAATGGTAGAAGTTTTTACATGGCCATTTTGAAAGTGGGTGTGACTTTTTCTCAACTGAAGTTGTGTATACTTTGTGTGTGGGATGCAATAAGTTTGCCTGACAGCTGGATTGATAGGCAGGTAAGAGTATCAGTAGATTCAGGTCAGTGATCTGTGTAATAAGGATTTACTTATACTTGGTGTCAGTGGCACAGTGCCAGAAGCCACTTCTTTAAAAAATGACTTGCCTTGATACACAGAGAATCATGGAAGTTAAACTGTACCTGTTTCCATAATAAATCTAGCATACTTGTTTTTTAAAGAGGCAGCTTAAACATAAGGCAGTATAAGTTAAACAGAGTAGCAGATTTCAGCTTTACCTTGTTCTGTCATTGTTGCAATAATTCTGGTGATATGTCATCAGTCATACTGCTTACAGGTGCATTATCTGATTATGCCACAATAAATTAGGACAGAATTTTCGCAAAGTCCCTTGTATGTTACACCTTCACCCTTGCATTTAAGGTTTTGAAGCCCTTTCTTTGGTGCTCTTACCACTTCCCTCATTAAAAGTGAAGCTGGAAATAATTATTGTTGTTTACAGTACAGATATCAAAATATTTCACAGAAGTATGGAAGCACGATTACCTTCAGTCTTTCAGATACACACTAAAGAATAGAACCAATGTACCCGAGTCTGTGTTTGAGGTAATGAATACACTGGTGACAATACTGTTAAAAATTGACACACGGTTATGTTTTGATTGCGTGAATTTATCCAGTCTTGTTTCTTTCCTCATCCCCAAGCCCCTACAGTCTGTAAAAATTCCATTGTGGAAGGTATGTTTTTCAGGGGCATGCAGTTGGTACGTTCTGAAAACTGGGACCTTTCTCTTGACTACCTTGGTTCATATTGTACCCCATCTTCTGGTCCGTTCTGTTTTGAGTTTGCCTTCCATTCTTCCATCAAACTTTAATCTGTATGCAGATCATTATCCAATTGTTTAAGAATTGTATGCCACTACCTCAAAATCAACAGTTCTTTGAATTAGTGGAAGAGAATTGTCTGTAAGTTCAGTGTACATCACTTATGGATTTTGTATTGTCTCTAGCAGATTGGCCTCAACAGAAAAGTATAGCCTTTTAAAATTGCATTTCTAGTCTTTGTGGTTTCTTTGAAAATGTTAAATACGAACCATGGAAATACTGCCTTTCTGAATCAATAGAGCCTGTGGCTCCTTAAGAAAGAACACAGAAGTCTGACATGCCAGCATTGAAATAAATGACTTGTAACATCTATTAGCAAACTAGGACAAACTTACTGGATCCATGGGTTACAAATATCCACACTTGGATGTGTTGGTAAAGAAAGAAAAATAAAGAATTCCCTCCAACAGGCTGAGCAAATCTGAGAGTTATTTTGAAAGCATGTAACCTGGGTAGTGTTTGGAAAGGTCACCCTGCAGCTGTGTGAGAAGCTTGACTTCTCTGGAAAGCTGTGTCAGTACTCTCTTTCTGACAGGTATGAAGTGCTTCTTTTCAGAAAAAGCCATTGACAAATTATTTTTGGGTACGTGAAATACTTGACATCAGAGAAGAAAGTGGGCTCTCAGCTGACATAGCACTGCAGAAGGGAAGAGGTAACTCTTGCAGCATTATAGAAAGACTCTTGTTTGTAGCTGCTGGAAGAGTAGAGGGGTTGTCACATAAGGTGGGAGGGTGCATTAGAGGAGCAGCATTTTAACTTTTTGCACTTGCTAGTAAATGCACAAGAAATCTGATGTCTAAACCAATGTTGAAAAGGCAAAGAAGCTTCAAAACACCATTTCTCAGTAAATGTGAAATTTTTAGAATGGGCATTCAAGCTTTCTTGTGTAATACTTGAAGAAGCCAAAGGTGGGCTAGGATTGGCACCCTAGTGATCTGATACAGGGTGGAAAATATTGAGGGTTTCAGAATCAATTCATCCTTCAGAATGTTTCCCTGAAATGTTTGTGGACACTTTCTTTTTTTCTGAACGAGAGTAAATCCAAAGGGGTGCAAGACAATCCCTGTCTGACAGGCCCACACTAAGTTAAGGTAGCTGAACAACTAAGCAAAGTATCTGGAAATTGTTTACAAGTTATTCCGTAGAATTTTTCTGTATAATCCTTCTGCTTTGTGATAAGGCATTTACTCTGTTCCAAAATCCTACCAAATAAAGATGACCCTTTGCCTGCATGCTGAGTAGTAGTGGTGTTAGTAAGCCTGTGAAAACAAAGTGTTGCCTCCAGTAACAACAAGCTAGGTACTGCAGAGGCTGTAGAAAGTTTCAGCATTATAATACTCTTAAACTCTGGCTTCCTAAGGAGTGTTTCTCACCCGAAAGCTTTGCTCCCAGCTGTGCTGCAGTCGCACCAGATGAGGGTCTGTTGAAGCAAGGTGCTGTGTGTTGCTGCATGTGCTGGTTTGGGGCAGTGCTGATGGCAGCACGGGCAGTTAAAGAGGACCCCGTGCAGAGGACAGGCGCTGCCTGTGGGAATGGCAGAAGCTGGCCTGGCTCACAGGCAGACACAGCTGTTTAACAATTTGCTTGGTGTCTTCCTGCGTTGGATATGGGAGCTAGGCTTAAAAGACAATACTCACTGAGGTCTGTGTGCTTTTAGAACAAGCAAATACATGTAAACATTTGTATTTCAAAGGCAGTAGTTAGTACGGGACGTAGGTCAGCTTTGAAAAAAGTGAACCTGTTCTTAATTATTACTTTCCAAGTAGAAATACTTTTCTTACTCTTAAAACAATATATTTTCCAACTGTGTTTCTTTAGATTGCCTATGACTAGTTTATCTTTTCAAATAGTTTTGTTTTATCAAAGACCTTCTCAGGTTATTTTCAGCATCTTTGCTTTCTAATGGGGCATTTGGTGGCTCTTCCTGCTCGTGTGTGAGTCTTTGCTCTGAAACACCCTCTGTTTGCTTCATACGCTCACTTTTTCATGCCTGTTTGACTTCAAAGATACTTGCTTAACAGATTTCCTTCCCTTTCCTTCCACCTTTCGTCACTAGGATTTTTAAGGAACTCAATGTCGGTGAATCTTCTTAGTCATTCATAAGAAGGGGGAAAAGAGCTAAAATCTGTGTTGCTCTGAAGTGCAGTGTGTTGTTAGGTTATGTCAGTGGCTGCACCACAGTGAGGAGGTGCATTGAGGTAGGGGGAGCTGCTGGGTGTGTGAGTGAGAGAGGTTTTAAAATCCCATCCTTTAAACTTTTCTCCCCTTCTAGTTTCCAATGCTAAATTAACAGGTATAATCAAGGTTACAGATGATATTCAGGCTAGTGTGAAACTTACTGTACAGATGTTTTTGTTAATATCTCAGTAGTTTAACCTTCAGAAGTGTCTAGAACATTCTCTCCAGCATTTGCTGCAGGATGGGATTATTATAGAAGATTAAGGGCTGGGCCAGCAAGTGCCAGTCAGTGGAGAGTCTCAGTGAGATATGGAATCAGTGTCTCAACAAGCCATGGCTTGTCCTGTTGCAATCTATACCTGCTTCAGGCTTTACACACCAAATCTCAGCCTCCTTTGTGACTCGACTTCAAGCTGATGGCTTTATGTCAGTGCTGTCTAACAGTGCTGGAAATTAGGACAGAGCATCAGCGTAGCTCTAAGCCTGAGTATTTCAACAGCTCCCCTCTCATACAGAGTGGTAGAGATATATTGCCACAGAGTGAGCAGCAAAGTATCCAAATGTGAAAATGTAAGATTAAAAGTTGTTTCTTTCTAAGTGGAGGGAGCCATGAGAAGGTTTCTTCCATGGAAAGAAAAGCCTGTCTGTATTGTGATTCATGCTGGGTTGAATCAACAGTAACAGTTTTGGTGCACAATTGGTTGTTGAACTTGGATTTTTTTCCTTCCAGCCAGACGAGATTTCCCTGCAAAAGGGAAAGTAAATGTCAAAAGCTCTTCAGGTTTCATAATCTAGAAGATGTACCCACTTGCTATAAAATTCCGGTGTCTTTTCTTTTAGCTGTCTCATTGTAGTTAAGGTCTTTTGACGAAAGAACTGGAATCCATATTTCTCACAGCTCTGTCCTACAAAGACAAGCTACAGAGAAGCAGCAGATAGAGGTATGGGAGGCTGGGGAAGGACCGATGTAGCTAGTTGTATCTTGATTGCTGTCAGAAGAGTTCCCGGTGGACATGGACTGGTGTTTCATGTTTAACTTTGTATAGCAAAAATAATTAATTATAGCCTTTAAGATGCATGGAAAAGCTGTTTGTTTTACCTCTGAGGCTGTGTTTGATATGGGCTTTGTAAAAGGCAGTTCAGATGGTAGGCTTGGAGCACATGGCAGGAGAATATGATCTTAATGTTATTTCATTTTTGTTTGTTTTTTTCTTGTACAGGGCAAAACAACTTTTGCTTTGGGCTACAATATGTGACTCGGCAATGTGGCCTTGTGTTGTTTTCAAGCATAATTCAGTTTTCTTTATAGGGTTCTGAGTTCACTGTGCTCACGTTTTGCATTTTCTGGGGCAAAACTCAAGAGTGCAATAATGCTCCTTCCTACTTGCCATGCAAAGTGAAAGTTCCAAATGATGATCGTATCTCTTCTGCTCAGAAGAGAGCTTAGCAAATTTTGCTCCTCCCAGAGGGAAGTAGTACCGGACTTGGGGACATCCTGGATCCTGGAGTGATCTTACTATGCTTGCAAGTTACAGTATCTAAGAAGCAGCTGTTGTTCATGTTCATTCTCATGTGTTGGCTAAGGTGCTGATGGTAAGCTGCAAAGCCTGGCTCTGTAGGTCTTGCTGCACACGCACCGCGTAACCGAGCTGCGTGTGCTTGGTGGCCCCGTGCTCTGGACGTCCGGGGGCCTTCGTGGAACTACTTGCCAGTGCTGGGAATGCCTGTGGAGCAGCTGCTGTTCTCCCTGGGCTTCTCTCTGCCAGGAAATCCCTGGCAGGTTGTCTCTGCTGCAGAAGGCTGAGGAGCATCAGGGAGGAGGGAAATGTATCCAAGTCAACCCCAAAACTTGGTATCCTTATTTATATGGCACATATTCTGAAAATTCAAGGGAAAAGACACTGATGATATGGATGGAGATGACAAACTCTGTAGATAATATCCATTAGATACTGAAAAGTGTAAAGGTCTGGGATGACTAGTCAGTAATCCTAAATACTGTACTTGCAAGTTAATATAAATATCTGAGAAGTTGCTGTTTTCTGTGTTTGTTCTTATCCACAAACTATTGTTTTAATGTTTATTAATGGTAAATAAAGATGTGAGTATTGTTGATTAAATTGTTTTATTAAATACAGTGGCATCTCTTTGGGTGTAACAGCCTGAAAAGCACATAAGCAGAGAGAGGAATGCT
The DNA here is from genome assembly GCA_013398855.1 of Mohoua ochrocephala. Taxonomy (NCBI): domain Eukaryota; kingdom Metazoa; phylum Chordata; class Aves; order Passeriformes; family Acanthizidae; genus Mohoua; species Mohoua ochrocephala. The sequence continues at coordinate 105,578 of VZTA01012685.1, read as the reverse complement.
GACAAAACAAGGCTGTAGTCTTTTGGAGTAGATTAAAAGAAAAATAAAAATGAGGAGAGGCTTCTTTTTCTGTTACGGTAAAGTTTAGGAAGACTAAACCACAAAAAAAAAGAGGAAAACCGTATGGAGGAAGATGTGGCTGCCCCAATACGTGTGCTTAGGGTGTACATTTTTCAGAGAACTTGTACCTAAGGCACTTTAATTTAAAAGAAATAAAACCATGGTAGTTAAAATGATGAATTTTAGATTTTTCAGTCTGTATTTCTGACAGACTCTTCTAAGATCTCTTTTTATTTGTGATGGCCACTTGTTTGAGTAGTGTAGAACAGATGTTACAGAGCAGGCTGGGCCCCCGGAAATTTTCTTTGTAGTGTCCAATATTAAAAAGAATGCAAGGAAATGAGGGTGCAGAAACTCTTGTTCTAGCTGAAGAGCTTATTGCTCCCAGATGCTTGAATGTACCTCTTGTGTCTCCTGTAGACACTCCTTGCAGTATTTTGGTGCATCAGTTTCAAAACGAGGTGGGGATTTGTGTAACCAAGTGTATTGGAAACGGCAGAACAGGGTTGCACAAACTTGGAATTGAAGCAGAGAGCCTACTTGGATCGGTAACAAGCATGAAACATCAAGGGGTGATGGCTAGAAAGTAATTATGGTTACCTGATTATCAAAACAATTTTGTACAGCATATAGGTCTCCCGGAGACTTAACATAAACACAGGCGTGCAGGGAGATCCCTGTACAAGGTGATACAAGTGTAGGTCATGGAAATAATCTTCTAGTGGCTAAGATTTTGCTGCTATTGAGCAGAAAATAAAGTTAAGGTATGTCACGACAGCATGCAATTTTTATTGAACAATGAGGGTGTACACAGCTAGCTAAATATTTTATCGTGTCTTTCATGTGCTGTTGTAGACTGGCTCCTGATCAGTGGTGTTTTCAAAGCAGGTGAGAGGCTGTAGAACTTGCGTGAGGGTGATACTGTGGTGTACTGGGCTAACCATCAGTACAGTTCCAGCAGTGCTTGTTAGTTTTGTATAAGAATTGCGTGCCTGTTCATAAAACAAAAATACAAGGCATTTGAGAAAAACCTGCTAGGCAAGGTTCTCTTTGCAAAATGACCTTCAAGCTGGAGCAGATCTACAGAGGCATTTAAGCTCTGAACTCCCATCTGGGTAACAAAAACGGCCTCGAAATATGTGAAGAGTTAGAAATCACATACTTACTTTTGAGAAACTTAGCCCTATTATTGAAAAGAATTGTAGTGCTCCCTTTAAAGAAGTATATTTAGAATGGCTTGTAGGAAATCCCTTAATGGAGCTGACACTCGAAAATAAACATCTAGTGAAAGCTTGTAGAGAAGCTGCATATCTGTTCTTCACATCCTTTCCTTTTTTTTTTTTTTTTTTTTTGTCAAATTCTCCTTTCTATTTCGTGTTGTTACTGTTATACAGCTCCTACTATTTAGCATTAAAAACCCCAAGCCCACACTCCTGGCTTTTACCGAATAGAACTCTTTCTATGGCTAAAAAGCAGTACAGCTTTGATTTAAAAAACTGTCACAAATCTCACAGTTTGATGATGTATGTAGTGAGATGAAAGTAATAAACAAAGAGGAATTCTATAGTATCTAAACTAGGGCAACAGAAAAAGCTACTAACATTTTGCATGCAGTTGAAGTGAGTAAATGAAATAAAGGGATGAGAGGTGGCTGGGTGGGATTAGCACAAACCAAGTAAGGTTTTCAAAGCTTGCTTAACTTGTGTCATTCACATTAAGAATATACATTCCTCACAGAACAGCCATTAAGCTGCTAACAGAGGATGTAGAAGTCACTGCAAGTTGGCTCCGTTTAGTCTTTAACCCTGCCACCCCCAGGATTAGTCATCATATCTGGCTCCTTAGCAGATACTCAGAGCAACAAGGATGGCAGCCAAGCGAGGTTTTACCACGCAGTAAAAGCAGTTGGGGATGGACCTGATGAGGACAGCAGTGTAAGGGTTCGGAGGAAAAGCACGCAATTAGGCCTGGCCTTTCAAGTGGCCAAACTGTACAGGGTTTTGTTCTTAGAGTCTGCATCAAAGCAATGCCTCTTTATGGTCTTTGGGAGCACTATTGCTAAGAATGACTTTGTGGAAGAAATATGATCCTGATGGATTTCAGTTATTCAGGTGTCCTATGGTGTAATACCATAAATCTGTAACTGTTGATACATCCTCTCAGTTCCTCCTCTTAATTTAAATGTATGTGATATATCACTTAGAAGTTTCCCCAAATGAATAATCTCCTTACTGAAAGTAAGTGAAGAAAGAACATGCTTGAATGTTCAAAGACATTCCTTTCAAAAAAAAAAAAGAAGTAAATCTTAGGAAAAAGCTTATGGTATAGCTGGGGCATTTTACAGTATCATTGATAGGCTGAGGAGCTTTACAGTTTTAATTCGCCTTCACAGCTCAGTGTTCCTCCTGTCTTGTTCTGGTCTTGTCTTTCCTGTTCACACCCACGGCTGGGTAGGACACATGGATGATTGTGTCCCCACTCCCTTGTTGTTCAAAGGGAAGGGTGATGTGTGCCTTGGGGTGCCAAGGGGGCTGTGTCAGTGCCTAATGCTCATGCTGTGAGGACATAACTGCTGCCTTATCCTTCTTACGCTGCTGCTTCTCAGAAAAACATCTTGAGAACTTGGATTCACAATTAATGAAACACACTTATGAGGAAAAAAAAGGGAATATATTGGGATTTCTCTTTTGTGAAACAAATTTCCATGCAAACAAGAAGTGTCCCTCAACGAGGAGAAAATGAGCGGGTACTGTACTTGTACTGTATGCTTGTGCTGTACAAGACAGACAACTGCTTTTCCAATTCTCATTTTACAATAAAGCAGGGTTTTTTTAATCTTCAGATAAGAGATGGATTAAATCAATCCAAAACAGTGACGCAGGGTGGCCACAGAAACATTACCTTGCAATAAAACTAAGGTGAACTTAATATTTAACATATTCATTGTTACTATACAATAAGTTATTTTACCTGTTTTTCTTTTTTTTAAGTGCTGTGGATAAGCTTGGAAACTAGAGAAATGTGGGAAGGCTCTTCATTGGAAGGTTAAAGTAGAAAAAAGCCTTAGCTTTAAATTACCATGCAGCAGAGAAAGTAGTGAAGCTGGCTTGGCAACTCTAGTGTAATTGGATATTATTTTGCTGTTTAATCTTAAGCCTAAATGTAAGAATAAATCTTTCAAGGTTCTGACAAGGGAACGTAGAAATTATGCAAATGAAATGCTGTGGTGACAATTAAAACAGTCAGATTTCAGCCTTGGAGCCAACATATAAACTGTGTCTCACAGAAACTGTCCCCTCTGTACCTTTATACTCTGTCCTGACATAGGAGGCTTAAATGATCATTAGGATGTATTTGACTGGCACTTTTTTTACAGGAGGTGGTAGAATTGTCCTTTATAGACTTCATATTTTTAAAGAATCTTTACCTTTCAGTTCTTTGTACAGTTACAGTAAATTGTGATCCTTGGAGTGATCAAAGATGTGGAAAACAAGGATTTGGTAGTTACTTTGTCTATTTCGATATTTGTTTTTTAAAATATTTATGAAAAAATGCTCAGTGTATATATTAATTTCATCAACTTTTTCAGTGAAATCATAGAACTTGTTTCCACGCTTTTTTTGCTAGGTAAAGATCTGGATAAATATAAGTCTTCTTACCATAATTTGCATCTGCCTAAATTACAGCAGGTGTGTGGAATATTGTATTTACCTCATTCAGAATTCTGTTGTTCACATAATTGAATAGACTGTTTCAAGATTTGCCTTTGAACCGTAAGCAGTTTTGAAGCATTTCAGCACAAAAGGGAAGTTCTGTTAAAACACTGACTTCTGGGTTTAAAAGAACGTGGCCACATCAGGCCCAGCTGCAGCTGGAACCTAAATCCTGTAATAGGCTTGGTCTGAGACTCCTTCTGAAAGTGGCTGCAGTCCCTTCCCTGGGGGTTGTCTCAGAGTCATTGAGAATATATCTGCACCAGCAGTCAGGCACTCAGTGATGGGCCACAAAAGAGAAACATTAAACCAATTAATAAAGAGCTTACAGAAATAAGCTGCCATTATTTGGTGCATCTTTTAGTATGGAAATACTTAGGTAGAACTGTGATAGTTTTGGGGGTGGTAGTGGTGGCGTATGTTTGTTTCTTTTAAAATACATCTTTTTTGCTTTGCGTTTTTTCTTAGACCTTAGTAATGTTATGAATTCCACTCCAAATATAAAGGCTGTAAATGGAAAAGCTGAAAGCAGTGATAGTGGAGCAGAATCAGAAGAAGAAGGGCTTCGTGAAGAGGAAGAAAAAGAACTGCAGATCAATGGAAAGGGTAAGTTTTCCGGACCATTGTGTCTCCCAGAGTTATTCTTAGCCATGTAAGTGGCTAAGTATCATGAATGCTGTACTTTTTCAAGAGAATTAGATGCAAATACATGTGAATGCATATGTGAAAAATGTCTGTGTTTCAACCTAGGCTGTAAGAATTAAAACTAGTACAAATTTGTAAACTATGCCATATGATTTTTGACTTGCCTAGCAAGTTCTGTCAGAAGGTTATCTAAACATCTATACCCTGCATTGTTTCGGGTTTCGTTGCCAGTGCTTTTTTGTAAGAGCTGTGAATGGCTACATGGCCTGTAAGAGTAGAATTGAAAATTTTTTTTCTTCAGAGAAAGTATAAGAGAACTTTCAGTGAGATTCATTTAGAGGGTCCATAAAGAATTGGATGCTGAAATAACAGCATCTGGTGAAAACCAAATGAAATTACATACTTAGAATTCTATACAGATGTTCTCCAAGGACATTAGGATTATTATTTTGTTTAGCAGAGAGACATACTTTGGATTTACTTACTTATGTTTAAAGTATCTGCTCTTTATGCAAATTAAATTTTATATTTATGCTTCTTACAAGGACAGAACAATCCACGCAAATGGGAATCCTGGAGCATTTACATGTTTTGTTCTGCAGATACATGATACAGTCCATTAGCAAGTTAGCTGCTTGAAGAAATATGTTTTGAGCTATGAGGTGTAGAGCTTTCTCTTTGCAAAGTTTTCTTTTCTTTTACAGATTATAAGAATGTGAAACCTGAATCAGCAGCTGCTAAGGATTTGGAAAGTATTGTTAGTAATGGCTGTTACAAGGACAGCTTTATCCCAGATATGCAGAATGGCATCCAGACCAAATCTGCCTTGAATGGCTTGAACCCAGAGGAAGAAACAAATAAAATGGAGCCAAGCCTAGAAATAGCTCATAATGCTGCTCACCAAGGTATTGTCCTTCCAAGACCATGTTTTCATTTGCACATGTTTTTCATGAAAAATATTCTTTTCTTGGAAGCTTAATCCCGGGATTCAGAGAGTAGCAATGGTGTCTTTCAGTTGCAGAAACCTGAAGACAGAATACTAAAAAAAAAAAAAAAATTAATTCTAGTTTAAAATAAAGCTTTCTTTTTTTTTTTTTTTTTACTATGTCCTACAGAAAGAGAGATTAATTCAGGGACAGAGAGGCCCAAACCCACAGAAAGAGAATTGTTTTCTTGTAATATCATTATGTTACCTTTGCAAATACTATTTGCCTTTGAAAGTGAATTTGTAGTAAAACAAAAATCACTTATATCTGATTTATCATTCCGAAAGGCTGAACATTTTATAAATGCCAGTTTGTTGAAACTAGGATCTGAATAGATATTTTTAATACTAATGTAACTTTAGGCAAAACTACTTTATACTGATCTTAGGAAGGAGAGGGTAGTGAAAAAGGCAAAATTAAAATTTATAATGCAGAAATGTCAATACGAGGTATAGTTTTCCCACAGTAAAGGTTTTATGTAATTCCTAAATTGATATTACATCTTTATTCAGAATCTAAGTTTAGGATGACAGTCGTAGAGAGACAGGTCATGAATTGATGCTCACCTACACATTTGAACTCATTGCTCGAGTCTTTGCCAGGGCTGGCTCAACTGACTCACATTTACAAAGCATATGTGCTGTCCCCCTTTCCCTGCAGGTGCAAGTGAAGAGAATACTGAAGAGATCTCAGCAGCCCAGCACTTAACCAGTGATTCAGACAGTGAAGTTTATTGTGACTCTATGGAGCAGCTTGGACTAGAAGAGGTAGGGGTTTAGCATTCCTGGGTGTATTTTGAAGCTGGTATGCTGATTATTTTGTAATAGATTCCTCTCCATCAGGTGAACATGGACATGCAGAAGTGAATGACGTGGCTCATGCACGCGGTCCTTCTGTTTGAACTACAGGGGTTTGTTCCTTTGATTGTCAGCATTTTACAACTTGGTTACTGCTGATCTAAAAGCCTTGAAGCCCTCAGAGAATTTATGTGAGGAGAAGGCTTCAAAAACAACAGTACAAAGAAACACTTGTTAAAAAAGGAAAAACAGTACAAAGAAACTAAGGTCTGTGCCCACAAATTAATTTAGGGTCTCATAACATATGTAGGGACAAGAATTCAGCTATTTTTAAGAAAATGGGAAGTATCTTTGTAACAATTCACTTTTTCCTTGCTTTTTTCCTGGCCTGATAAATTCTGCATTTGTTTCTTAGAATAAATAAAGAATAAGTGTTAGCAGGTGGCCTGTAGGCCAGTGCCTGCAAGTGGCCTAGGTCTGAAGAAGTGTAATGTACATCTCTGACTTTCCTATAAAAGGTGAGCACCAACTGTGCTGCCGTAGTTTTGACTGGATTTGTGCTCCTGCTCATTACTACTCGTAACTGTAGTCTTGGGTGCCTTACTGGCGTAGGCCTCCTTCAGAGGCCCAAGTTAAGTGTGGGCTTTGGAGATTGTACTCAGACACCTCGTTTCCTGATTCTGGAGAGGAATATGTGAATGGTGCCTGGGATCAGAAAGGCCAGTAAGCCCCCAAATATTGCATCGTTCTCTTGACTAGCTCTTTCCTGAGTATGTAGGGAATTAATTGTAACAAATCAAAATTTTGCCCAGTAATGAACCATGTTGGGAAATGTAATTTGATAGAGGTGCTGCAAGGTATCTTATCTAGCTGATTTCCCAATCTTGTGTATCGTTCAAGCTTGTTTGAGAGTCTTTAATTGAAGTAAGTGGGTGTATAATTTGTCAGTGTTTCCTAACCTGCATGAGGAAAGTTCTAGTTTTGCACAAAATAACAAATGTTTAGGTGTATGTAAATACATACACAAGTAAAACTACAGGTGAATCAATTCAAACTAGAAGTTCACTTAAAGAAATAAATACAGCTGTTTCTTGGAAAAGATGTAGCAAGCACTCTGCCCTTCAGTTCTGATGATCCAGAACTGCTATTTGACAAATCCGGGCAGCAGTTTCCATTTCTCTGCCCAGCCTTTTGGTTATTTTGGCCTCTCTATGAAGTTATTTTTTGACTGAGGTCCCCAGTCTGCTTTAGCATATGCTTTGTGCAAGGGCCCGTCCTTGCCCTGTGCCAAGCGCTGCTCGAACCACCCACCGTAAGACAGTGCTGGTGCAGAACCTGAACAGCCCCTGCGTCATCCTTTTTTAATGTCCTCCTGTGGTACCACCAGTTTTGAGTGAGCAGTCGATAGAATACTCTGCCCTGCCTTTGTTTGGTGGGAGGTACAGGGTGCAGCCAAGCTGTTTTGAGCAGGCCGATGATAAAGCAGCGTGCTCTCTCTGCTGTGAGTGCAAACACTGCCTACCCAAGGTTGCTGACAGCATGGGCCTTCTGACTGCGGGTCCCAAATTCAAGTGAAGAGACTCTTTCACTGTCTAGGAGGCAAAGCCAGTTTTGCAGGGGAAAACAGAATGGTTTTAGACCTTAATGTTCTATTTTAGTAATTATGGAGTATTAGTGTATGTTGGAAATGTCTAAAGAAATTCCTGTGGTATCACTGTTGTGAGATTTGCCTGAAATGCCTTCTCAATCTGGAAATGACATTTAGACAATAAGAAATATATTCTACAGGAGAACAACTGCTGCCCTCAAAAGAAAAGTCTTAATTCTGGCCAAAGTATTTTCCTAATGTGAAAGTAAAGATGATATTTTTTCCTTTTTAATGTTTAACTGTCATATTTTACAGAATTTAATTACTTGCTAATGTTAATTTGTAGCCCTTGGAGATCATCACGTCAGCTAAAGGATCTTTAAAGCATTCATCCCATTTCTTGGATGTAGATCACAGTCTTCTCTTAGAAAATATGGATTTTCCAAAACGCGCTTGCATGACTTACGGGAATCTCCAACCTGGAAATACTGGAGAGGGAGTAGCTGAAGAACAAGGTGAAGTCAAATGTGGAGGAGAAGATGGCAAAGCCAGTAATGGGGGTCCTCACAAGGAGAAAAAAGGTGGAGAAAAAGCAGACTTCTACAATGTCAGAAGAGGGAGAGGTACCGTGACCCTGCATTTGTGTTCCTCACTCTCCTCACTGCCATAAGTTACCGGTGCCTGAGAAGCACCTGTCAACACTGCCCTGTGGGACAGTCATGTGTGTAGTGCTTCTGCTCTTCACAATAAAAATATTGATGACAAAATGCTAATTACAGTGAGTGACTTATACTCCAGCTGCTGCTTATGGCACCTGGGTTTTTAGAAATGTAATCCTCAAAACCAGTCTGTGCCTGAGGAGAGTTTCTTTAGAAGTTACGTATTTATTGTTAAATACATCTGCATTTATATCTCGGTGATGGTTTATTTGTAACCATGGAATGCCTCGGAAAGGTATCAGTGACACATTGTTTTGTATATAATTGGAATGTTAGCCACACCTTTGAGTGATCCTGATACTATCCATTATAATTCTTAAAACTTAATGATTCTTAATCACATAATAGCCCAGATGTTCAATTTATGTTGAACCTCTGCGCTTTTTAATTCCATAATACTTCTAATACTGTCACCTACAAGCAGCACCATATTCCAGTGGTATGATCTGTAAAGTCAAGGATAAAATTAGTTTGTCTTGTATTTACCCCAAAAAAAGGCAGAAAGTATTTTATTTATATATAGCATGCCTTTTTGTATAGCACCTATAAGTAATCAGATGGAAAAATTAAAAAGAAAATGCAAATAAAGCATATATGTTGAAAACGATTATGACGAACATACTATAGTTAACTATCTCCTCTTCTCTCTCTTGTTGTTTTACTGAAGGTTGCTACTTACAGGCAGAAACATGACAGGCTAGTGGTAGTTGTATCTAGTTCAAGTGAGTATTGTAGATTTCAAATAATTATCTTTTCTCATCACTGTATTCCAGAGATCTTTGTTTTCCAGCTGGACACTTTGCCAAACTTAAAACACATACTAAGACAGATCTTACTTTTTGCTAGGCAGAATTTACCGCTGAACTTGACTGGTTGCGAATTAACAGCTTTTTCTAAATGTTTTTGCAGTTCTAGGAATTTGAATGATACTGTCACACTGAGGCTGTAGGGAAACATCTAAGGTGACATTTCAGTGACCTCCCAGTGCTGCTGAACTGTCTGAATATAGCCTGTGATGAGGAGTACCACACTCCAGGGTGAAAACTGAGGGAGGAAACTGAACTGTTAAACATTTTCAGTAGAGTCGTAGCCCATTCTGTGTTTTGTGTTTCTGTTTTTCCTCCCTCAAAACAGGGCACAGACTTCAGCCTTTAGGAGACGGTTCCCAGGGTGGCCAGATGGGCAGCGGAGGGGACGGCGAGCGCTGGGGCTCCGACAGAGGTCCCCGGGGAAGCCTCAATGAGCAGATTGCAGTGGTGCTGATGCGCCTGCAGGAGGACATGCAGAACGTCCTGCAGAGGCTGCATATGCTGGAGGCCGTTGCAGCGTCACAGGTACTATTCTTTGGAGTTATTCGATCACCTTTTATTAAATGTCCTTGGATATTTGTGTGCTTTTTCAGATTAAAATTTCAGACAATATTTTCTTGAACTGTAAAGACATTTCAGTTATATTCTGTAGCTGAGTCCAACTTAAAGTTTCCTATTGGTACCTACTCTCAGGAGCACAACTCAAGGACTCTGGTACATGTGAGCAAAACCATGCATTCTGACCTAGAAATGAACCATATGTTATGTCAGTGATTTCTGATCAGACTAATCTTAGCCATAGTTATTGATATGCATTACACAGTCACTATATGGAGACTCCATAGTTAATGTTAGTAGTACATGATCCCAGAGAATTCAAAGTATTTTCAAAGAAAGTGAGAAACGATCTTCATCTTTCAGATGGTAAATGCTTGCAGGCAGACTTCGGATTCCATTTTTCAGTTAGCAAAAGACTTGATTGTTCATAGCTTTCTTTCCCCGTGAAGTAATCCAGCTTTATTGGAATTGTACATCGTGTCCTCATCCAGCCAATAGAACTCTTAAGCAAGTGTAGACATGTATCGATACAGTGGTTTTTTCCCTTCTGTTTCAATGGAACTACTGTATTCTTCGGTAGAATAGAACATGTTGTGAATACAGTTGAACCAGCAACCTGAAAATGTTTGGTTTTGTTTGACTTGCTGATATATTTCGATCTGCATGAGAATGAGCAAGCTGTACAAGCAGTATCCTATGGGATGCACATGTTCCAAATCTAAGGCAGTCATGGAAAAGGATTTATTAAAATCATAATTTTGCTGCATCACAGATACTCCAGAATCTGATGTTTGGTTAAATACAGATTGATTTTCTTTCTTTGCCTGAGCAATATGTGAAGAAAGAGTAAAAGATTCTTCCCCAGCAGTTCATGCTGTGCTTGCTGTCCTTACCTAAGGAGAAACAGAAGGTTCTGTTTCACACTTACATAAATTAAGAAAGACCTAGAAAACCAGCTGCTTTGCTTTTGTGGAAGCACCACAATAGCGTATGGGAATAGTCTTGAAACGTTTCTTGTACTACTTCCATTTTCAGGATTGCCTGGAAGACGTGGAACAGAGTATTCTCTTTCCTTTATGGTGTTAGACGTGGCTGTAGCTGTATCCCAGGGCAAACTAAGACAGTGTTTTTGGCCTTAGTATAGACTGGTGTTGAGACCTGCAGTCATGCAAATTAAGCTGCTGGGATTTCTGCTCTGGGTTGGAACTGGGACTAGACCAGAGCTGAGAAAGTTGCAATGACAAATTGAGCAGGGGAGCCTTCAAAAGCTGTAAAGAGGTCCAATAAGTGACACTGATTCATTTTCTAAGACACAGAAATATGGTAAAATTTCTATAAAGAGTAGTGGAAACATGAGAGGTAAGTTAGCGGCTACGTGGGATCGCATAGGGGTGGTTCTGTGCATTAAACTGTGTTATATACAGATTGCAAAGCCATCACAAGATGAAAAACCTCATATTCTTGTTTTGTGAAGCAGAAAAGTTTTAATTGCAATTTCCTTTTTTATACTTACCAGCCTTTGTTTGTATTTAAAGGCAAAATCTGCAACGCTACAGTCAAATTACCAGCCCGCCTCCTCTGTCAAGGTAAAATACTGTTTTTACGATCTCTAAAAAGTGTGAACTGTGAAAAAAGATGAATTGAATATTTTATCTCTAGCTCTTGGTATGTGCTTTTTGTATTGCCTCTTCCTTGACTAGGAGATAAAAAATAATCTGTCTGAGGAAATTACTTGATAGATTAATCTTTTCTTCTGGTCTTACTGTTATTTTCTGCTTTGGTACTGTAGTATTTGAAGTGATGAGAAGTATACAGGTGGTATTCAATATGTGCACATAGATTGCTGACTGGGATTTTTTTTCTGTTTTCCTTAGAAACCATCATGGTGGCCCTTTGAAATTTCTCCCGGTGTTTTAGCTTTTGCTATTGTATGGCCATTTATTGCCCAGTGGTTGGTACATGTGTATCTCCAAAGAAAGCGAAGGTAAAGACGTGCATTCAATAGAACACATGCACTGTGTGTCACCTGGTTAAACCAATAGGTAGTATTACCGTGTTATTTAGACAGGACATAAAATTCTTTGCCTTGAAAGTTTGTCAGTATAAGAAAGTATTGGTTAATTTGACTTTATATGTAGTATGCTTTATATGTGGCAATTTATGTTTAAATCTATGAAGTGTGATGCAGGATAAATAATTTCAAGCATACACAAGTGGGTGAGGCTGGATAGCTTGGAAGCGTCTCCATGATCCTGTCACTCCTCATATCCTCTTGAGCCATTTTCATTGCTTCTAGACTCCCTATACCCCTTGTGCCATGAGAATTTTTTTCCTGTTATATCCTTTGTAGAGTGTCATCTGTCACCTATATTTAACATCTACTAGCACCTTACTACGATATTTTTGTACCATCTACCTTGACTTCCTTCAGCTGAAGGACAGTTGTACTCTGGTCTTGCCTTTTCTCAGCTCTCTAAGCATCAGATCAAGTGACTGTTCTCTAGTTTCTGTCTGCTTACTTCAGCCTCATACCTGATTTTGTCAGCTTAGTATGCTCTTGGCTTTTACATTTTTTTCCTCTGTCAGTCTGCAGAGAGTTTGCATGTGTGTGGATCTTAGGAGGATTAGCTGAATTTGTTCTTGCTTTCTAATGTTTGCTAGTTTTCATGGTAAGGTTTTCTCTCCTGTGGTAAACCACAGAAACAGAGTGGTCGAGGTTGAAAGGGGGCTCTGCAGGTCATCTGGTCCAACATCCCTGCTCAGCCAGGGACACTTAGAAGCCGGTTGCCCAGGACTGTGTACAGGCAGCTTTTGAATATTTCCAAGGAGGGAGACTCCACCACTTCCCTCGGCAATCTCTGCCGGTGTTTCTCTCTCCTCAGAAATGCTCCAGTCCTTTAATCATCTTCATGGCCCTTTGTTGGACTCTCTGCAGTTTGTCCATGTCGCTCATGTAGCCAGAAGCAGACAGAGCACTCCAGGTGTGGTCTCTCCAGTGCTGAGTAGAGAGGGAGGATCACCTCCCTCACCCTTTTGGAAGGGATAATGCAGCCCATAGTACCATGGGCCTTTGCTGCAAGGGCATGTTGCTGGCTCATGTTTATGTGGTGTCCACCAGGATGCCCAGATCCTTTTCTGCCAAGCTGCCTCCCAGCTGGGCAGGCCCCAGCACATACTGGTGGCTGGAGTTGTTTTTCCCAACAGTGCTGGACTCGGCACTTCCCTTGTTGTACTCCATGAGGTTCCCGTCAGCCCATTTTTCCAGCCAGTTGTGGTCCCTCTGGATGGCAGCACCACCCTCTGGCATATCAGCCGCTCCTAGTTTTGTGTAATCTGCAGCTTTGCTGAGGATGCACTCTGCTCCATCATCCAGGCCATTGCTAAAGGTGTTAAACAGGACTGGCGCCAGTGGGGACCCCTGGCATTCACCACTGAGTTCTGGCATCCAGCTACACTCCTGTCGCTGATCACCACTCTTTGGGCCCAGCCCACGGCTTTGTAAACATCACAGCGCCCACAAAGGCTGCAAATCTGCCAGGGAGTTCCCCAGGCTCAGAGCTGTCAGCAGCAGCACTGGTGTTGCTGCACTGTCTGATGAAACCAGAGATTGCACTACTAAGGCTTTCAGGCAATTTTGCTCATTCTTTGCACTAGCAAATGGAAATTTCCCCTTGTCAGCAAGGACAAAGTTGGGGTTTTTTAAATCAAAACATTTTTTTTTAGTATTTTACATGAAGCTTCTATGAACTTCAGGCTCCCCTGCTCTTGCATGGCTGTGTTCTCTTCTTCTCTCTCTGAACAGTTCGGTTCTTGAAAACCTTCTTTGATCATCTATTCTGATCTCTGTAGCACTCTCAATCCAGTCACAGGTTCAGTCAGAAATCAGTTTTTAGAAAAGCACCCTTTCCAGCAATTTTTCTGGTATATTGTCCTAGCGATTCAGAGCTTCAATGAATAAACACATGGTACAGTACTTTTAGTTTGGATTTGTCTAGATTCAGTTTTCATCCATTAGATTCTCCTACTACTCCTTATGTAGTTGACAAAGAGCTGTGATGTGTTTTCCATGGGTACTTTTTTGCTATCACCAGGTCATCTCATAATCTCTTGCTTAAACAAAACAAATGGAGCAACTGGAATCTCATTTTAAAATTGTTTTCCAGTCTTAGGCTGATTCTTGGGACTCTTTCCCAAATGCTTCAGTTTTTCAACATTCTTTTTGAGTTCTGGACACCAGGATTTGTACCAGTGGTAATACCAGTGTCAGTGTGAAACAGAGATAGCATAGCCCCGTGTTTCGTTTACTCATTCATGGTTTTGAGATGAACTTCAAGAACAGAAACTACTAAAGAATTTTCTGTGTTCTTCAGCTTGTCTGTTTCTGAAGAAGTCTCTTCATAGCTGGAATTTAAGGACTATGTGCTTCTGCAGCACGTTTCTACCTAGAGTTCTACCTGCTTTAGCAATGCGTAGGAAGCTGATCAAGTACACTCAGTGAGAAAAGGGAATTGCATAACGAGTCCTGCTCTCTTGTCCCGTGGCCAGTTTCAGCTTGTGCTCTGTTGAGGTGTGCAAGCTCTTAGGTAACAGCTGTTCACAGTGCCTGCATTGACCGTGCCTGTGTACTTTTGGTTTTAAACTGCATGAACTGTCCCTGCAGCAGAAAGCACGAGTCTCTGCTACCACGCAAAGTTCTCTCGCGCTGCAGCTGTGGGGCCACGAATTCTAAACTCTTTTGCACAGTGGAGCAAATTCCACGCAACCCGTGGAGGGATGACCTTCTGTAACCAAGAGCTTTGTGTTTAGCTCCTGTGCCTGGGCAGGGGTAGATCAGCTCCCTCCCAGCACCCCACTGTACAGCACCTCTTAACCTGTCCCCTCTTCCTTTATGGGAAACTTAATGCTGAAAATCTGGGTACTCATACTGGAGCCTTCACTGAAGAAGGCTTGAAAACCTGAGTCCTGAGGGCCCTAAATCCAGATAGAAATATATTTTTATAATAATAAAAGTTGCCTAGATTCAGCGCATGATTTTCGAACCCTCTAATTTTAAGTTTTCTGGAGTCATGGGGAAAACAGGTATTAAGTGTTGCTCTGCTGAGCCAGCACACCACTGACATGGGGTCCGGGATTGTTCTGAGGAATTCCATCTGCAGTTCCAAAGTCTTAGTGAATTTTCTACTCCTTGGTGTAAGAGGGTACACTTTCAGGTACCTTGTAGCTGTACTGTGTTTTACTGAAATGGAAACCTTTCACATGTAACCTTAACTGAGTTATTTGTTTAGACAAATGAAAAATTATCTCATATTTGAAGGTACATTAAACTAACTTATTTGTTTCCTCTTCTAGAAAACTGAACTGAGAATTCATGACTACACTTAAGGACTTCTAGGAGACGATGGCCCTGGAAAGCAAAGGAAGTCTGAATTCTCATAGAATCTCAGAATTTGGGATGATCTTCCTTATGTTACAGTAATATTTTGTACTACCTTTGAGCTAAATGTTTAAGGACTAATATTATTGAAACTTGAATGATTCACAGCTCCTAGGTTACAAATAAATTTGATAATTCCATCCTCAAAACCATATGAACAATAATTATTTTGGAATGTGCTTGTGGATGGGCCTTCGGTAATTACTGGCCTTGCTGATGTCAGTTGATGAAGAGAATAACATCTCTGTAAAAGAATAAGTCAAAAATATGTAAAGCTGTCACTTTAACATTGAAATAATTTTACAGTCCCAAGATCCTTGCCTGTTTTTCCACAGGGTTACATATTACCAGGTGAAAGCTCTAATAAACTATAAATTCAATGCATTGTAAGCTGTTGGAAAAATACAATATAGCTCTGAGGAATTCAACTTGTTATTTTTGCTGCTAAACCAGTGTGGGGCAATTTCCATATAAATTGGTCAGAAATGAAGTTGAATCCTTCACTTATCCTGTAAAATTGTAAAGGAGATTTGGGAATTTGTATATATCCTGAAAGTTATAGCCATTAATAACAGGGGGACTGTCAAATACAAGTTTGGTAACAGTGTGTGGTACAAGGGATCCATGTAAAGAGGCTGCACCTTATCTTTTTAACTTTCATAATTGTATTCTTGTTGACAACAGCTTATTTTAACTGAAATGCATAGTTTAGGCACAAGGTGCTTTAAAATGAGATGAAAACTAGCTCTGTAAGTCTAGCTCTAAGCTTTTAAAAAGCTCAGTGCACTGTAAGTTTTCTGTTGGCAGTTTATGTTAAAATAAATTAAGATTTATTCTATTGTGAATTTTCCTCAAGTCACATCATGAAACATATCAATTCTGGTATGTCTCTCTTATCCTTCTACTTCCGCTCAAAAAAACCTTTTCAGCTAATTTTGGAGCTGATATTTTTTTTCCCCACAGAGTATTTATTAACCCATATACAGATAGAGGTACAACCTCGTGAAGTTTGCTTGACTAAAGCATGCTTTACACTTAATTTTAAAATAAATTAATATATAAGTTGTCTAAATCTCTGGAAAATGCAAATGCACTAAAATTAGATTTGACAGAAAACTTACAGTTTGCTATGAAGAATTATATCACCACATAATCCGTGGTTAAGCTCTGAATCTTCAGAAATTTCACCATTATTGATGTGCTTTCATTCTCCACCTGGACTACATCCTGCAAATAATTTTTAAGGAAAGTTTTTTTGGTCCTTCCTGAAAATCTTTTATAGTTTGGAAAACATTTTTCATACAAGTTATACTGTATAAAAATGTAATCACAGAATTTAATGTTGGTTTTACCAGAGAAATTTTAATCTCGTTTTTTAGTTATGTCCAGATTTTTTTTTGTTACTTTTCCCCTCTTCTGATTTTCTTATTGTAAAGCTGAATTTAAAAAATAAAATAGTTGTAACCTCTTTGAAGACTGCTGTAACGAGCAGATGGTTTCGTGTGCCAGAGATGAGTTTTGGCATGAGATGTACTGAAAACTCAGGTTTTGAACAAAGCTTATCCTGGAAGGGAAGTTCTGCTGGAACCTGAAGCCATTGTGTCTGAGCTTAAAATCCCTAAAGTGATTGATTTCTTATCATAAGGGATAGAAAGCATACAGGAAGGATGCTCGAGCTCGAAGGTCCCATGAAAACCCCAGCCTCCTGAAGCAGCATGTCTTCTGCCAGGACAGAACACCCTGGAGTGCCTCCCCCAGCTCAGAACCCTGGCACCTGTAGGGGTCCAGCTCTTAGAGAGGGAACAGACGTTCCCAAAGGTACTTAACTGTTAACTTCCCCCTGAAATAAATGTAGGCTTGTACTATCCTTGTTATTTATTCCTGTTTCAATAAATCAATCCCTTAATATTTTGTATTTTATCTTGAACTTAATATTTACTAAATGCTGTACATCGGATGCTGTGACTGTACAGAAGAGCCTGCTGGCTGTACCATGAAGAATCAGTCTCAACCTGAGAGTTGTAATACAGAACAACATCACTTGAGTAACAATTCACTTGTAACTCAGAACTGGGCCTATCTCAAGCACACCATAATTTGAACAGGTTCCTAGTTAGCTGGTATTTCAGCCTGAAAGTAAGGAAAATGGATTTTTTCTTTTAAAATCATTTGCCCAAGGTGCAAAGAGACTCAGCTTTGATGTGGAGGCAGTAGCAAAAGCAGATGGCTGGAGCTCAGACCTGGGCTACATAGTTTCAGACTGGGCTCTCCTCAGGAGGGCTGGGAGCCCAATCAGTTCTGCAATAGCACTGGAAAGGGCCGGACCCAGCTGAAAACTGCACTTGTGAAGAAAACATCAAGCTCGTTTCCTGCAGCGAATCAAACTTCACCTGAAAGGCACAAGTTTTGATAGAGAGCAACCAGATTAGAAACATTCCACCCCCTCAGAGCTGCTCAGCTGAGAGCATGGAAGCAGAGCCAGGTCTAAGTGTGTGCGTGGTGTGCGGCTGCTCCATGCTCAGGGCTCTGTTTCTTCTGTTCTGGTGCTGTGGCAGCACAGCAACAGCTGAGCAGATGGGGCCACCATCCTTTCTTGACTCATTGTAGTTATGCAGAGGAGACTCCCACCCTGCACGAGTTACAGGCCCGCTCAGGACTTTGCTCTGCTGCCATTAAGTACACAAATGTAGCTGGTACTAAAGATTGCAGGCACAGGCTAGCAAGTTATGAACTAACTGAGGGACATACACACCTGTACTAGAAAGTAGTAGGTATTTCCTGACTTAAAATCACTGTCTTTGCTGAGGTACTGGGAAGCAGTCAGGGTTTCTTTCTGTAAAAATTCATCTGCCACACTTCCAGCAGGGGCAAAAGTAACACAGTTTAAAGAAAAACAATATGCAGAAGCAGCAGCACAACAGCACTATTTTATTTTAAATATTTACACAAAAGTAAAGTGAATTTTTGAAGAGTGAATTTTGAAGTAAGTGCAAAGTGAATTTTTGGAGAATAGAGTAGAGAGGAAAAGAATGCATTTTATTGCCAGAGTAACCACGGGTAAACCCGATCACGCTGAAACTGGAACCTCTGAGCTTGACAACACGTGGCAGCACTTCAGCACCTTGGCCCCCAAATATTGCCCCGTGTGTAGGGGAGCCCAACAGCACACGAGGGCTGGGAATAACTGTCTGAGACTGCTGCTTCTGTATAACAAAGTGCTACACTGATGCCTGCAGTAGTTTTTAGATGGACTGTGCTAAAAAAGGCTGATAAACTGTCTCCCAAGATAACCTGGAAGCTACAGAATTTATATGTAGGTTTTGCACATAAAGTTTAGGCCTTCAGGGAGCACCATGTAACAGCTGGAGTACTTGCCAAGTGGTATTCCACAGCTCCTGAGGATCAGAAACTTTTGCCAGCCTACACAATTATTTGTAGACCATTACTAATGAGAAGAAACTTTAAATCTTTTCCAGCTACTACATTATACCTTTTAAACTTTTACCTGTAGTATTTCAAGTTAAGCAACAAGGGGGGCAAAACCAGTGGGATTAAGAGCTGACAAGCAATTCCATGTTGAACAATAAAGCGATGATTCACCTTTTCACAAAAGATAAACCCCACCAACCAAAACACCCCACAACAAACAAAACCACATCACAAATCTCAACAATCAACATCTGACATTCAACTCCATGTTCGCTATAACCAGGATAAATGCAAGATAATGAAGAGAACAGGGTATTGCAATATCTTCAGGGCTAATTGGGCAAAATTTAAATTTTGGACAGCAGTGTAGTGATAACTTTACAATAAACATTCAGATTTGTCAATTGGCCTATGTACTGTTCTACAGATTCTATGTTTTTGTGTTGCGATAATCAACTGGCAGAAACCTCACAATCTTAGAATAAAGTTTTTATAGAAGTTTACTTAACCCTTGCAGATGATTAAGAAATATTTCAAGGGATTAGAAAAGATTGTATCAGTGCAACGAGTTTCTTCCACCGTGATGGGAATGTGTTATACTGCCAAATGGGAACAGGCGTAACCACTTGTAAAGCACTGAAGACAAAGAGCTGTTGTGGTGTTCAGTTTATATTATTTCTTCAACATGTAATCATAGATAATGCTTCTAAGGCTTGCTTTCTTAAACCAGATTACTAGAAATGGACAAATAAATTGCATAAAATACCAGTGATTAAGGTACCCTCCTACCCCAGTTTATATATTCTAACTGTACACAGGAAAACCACTAAAGAACTTCCCATCACTTTCAGAGAATATTGTCTATGAATACTGCCTCAGTATTGCATTAATTTGTTTGCACCTTTTCCATCATGTAACAATTGCAGTGAGACTGAACAATTCAGAAGTTTTCTGAAACTGCAGTCCTTAGCAAAGGAGTGAGATTCACTGCATGTTTTGCAACTTGCCAAGATTCTGTTTCACAAACTTGAGCTGTCACACCAAGAGCTGAGATTGGTCATTCTGAGCTATTAAGAATCAGCTCTCTTTAGGTCTTTCTAGGAAACTTCCTTTTCCTTCACCATTCCCATTCCTTTCCCAACAACCCGAGGGGGCAGCAGGAAGCCTGGCAGACACTGTTTGCTCAGAATTCCATCAATAAATCTTATCTTCCAGGAAGCAGGGTAATGAAGGGACAACTCGCTACCGCCACAAAAGGTCAGTTCATGAAACCAAAAGCCACTTGGCAAAAATCAGCGGCAAAATACTTGGCTTCTGGCACATGGCCCTTGGCTGGCAACACCAGCTAGCACAAATGATCTTATCTAACATGTATAAACCTGAAAAATTAAAATCTTCTTTAAGTTAGAGATATCTAGGCAAGAAAAATACTGAAGATTATTTAAACAGGATTATCTACAAATAAACCCCTAGAACCTAGCAGACACACGTTTTGCATTGCATTTAAAGATAAATATAAATATACTTCCCCCTAATTCAGGTTTATAATACAGAATATACACTTCTATCTTATGTTCTAGTCAAAACCCAGTCTCTGGCTGGGAGTTTACAGAACAGTCTGTTAGTCTGCAATACATTGCAGTCTTTAATATTTGGCAGCTTCAGTATGAATACTACTTGTTAGAAAACAGAAAAATCACCTGTCACTTGTCATCTGACACGAGTGAGCACATACCCACTGGGCATTTTCTATATAAAACCAGTAACTACTAAAATGCATGTTCAGTCCAGCTTCCTACAGCCCAAGTGGCTACAATGCAACCATTTGAGCAGAGCAGTTGTTTAACAGACTTGCCCCAAGTATCCATTCCCTGCCCCATTTCTCCAGGAAAGGATAATGACCAGAGGAACTACTGCCAGTCTCACATGCCACTTCTAGACAAGTTAACTTGGAACACCTTTGTATCTTCTTGTCCCTTCCTGGGAATAAGATAAACAGAAGACAAGACATTTCAATGCTGCATTAAGATTTCAAATTTCCACCTTGAATAGAAATGACCAGTTTTGCACAGTGGCTATATATTCACATTGGTCAGAAAGGACTGCTCCCAACCCAGCCTGTCGCCACACTGACCCACCAATAGGAAAGTTATTAATTAGATACAATTAGAATTCATTTATATCCTTTCCCTATTATGTTTAGCTGGGAAATAATGTCACACTTCCTAACTGGAATAATTCATTGCTATTAAAAAGCCCCATTATAGCCAAGAGTTATTAGCTCCAAGAAACACAATGCTCTGGCCTCTTAGTAAGGTGCAGTGAGATAAAAAGTAGCACAAAGGCACTTGATACCAGTTTCATACAGTAGTTTCACTTTTGAATAAAGGAGGCTGTAATAAAAATAGACTGGTAACTTGAAACACACTGAATTTGGCCAGGAAACTTAGCTACGACCAAACTAGGGTTACAAGACAACCTGTAAGTGTGCAAAACCACGGAGAATGTTCACTTATCTCGATGCTATAAGCTAAATCCAGACACAGTCAGGTGCTGAGCATTGTTTCTAGCATCAAAGTAAGAGGTGTCAGTCTCATCGTCTGGCTGAGGTATAAACGGCATCGTTTGATTCTGGAGATTATCCCAGTCCACCCCATGAAAGAGGGGGTGATGCTTCAGTTCTGAAACAGAAGTTCACATAAGCATTATAAACTTCCTTATGTCCAAGCCCCAGAGTCACTTTGTTCCCTCATCTCTAACTGCCAGTAGATTTGCTCTATATTCCTTTTTAGAAGTTCATAAAAGTGCAAATTGCAATCGGGCTTTGATTACCCCCAACTTTAGTAGGATCAAACTGTTGGCATGACAAGTAGCTCCCACCCCCATCCAGGGAATCTGTTTCACACAGTGCACTGAGCCAAAAGCTGCTTTAAAGCTGCTCCTACCCAGAAGGATTGAAATTAGAGAAGCACAGCATTACAATATAAATGGGATTTCCCAGTACAAAAGGCTTGATGCTGCAGCAATAAAAGGGAGAGCACACATTTTGGTGAGGTGAGAGAAAATGACAGTGATGGAAACTTAGGTACAATGAGAAAAACTTAATGGTTGTCCTGAAGACTACTCATCCAACTTCACTTCCATGGCCTATAAATTGGACAAAGAGGCCAGATACAATTCTACGTCTTGACAATGAATGAATTTCAAAGAAGCTCAGATAGGAAGAAACCATTAAGTCATCCATTTTAAATTTCTGTCCTTGACAGGCAATTAGACTTCACTCTAAAATCCAGACATAAAGACAATAACTTGTGTTTAACTAAAACACCTTCAAACTGCTTTTTGGGAAATACTAAAGTCACAGGATTTTCTGTTGACAT
The DNA here is from genome assembly GCA_013398855.1 of Mohoua ochrocephala. Taxonomy (NCBI): domain Eukaryota; kingdom Metazoa; phylum Chordata; class Aves; order Passeriformes; family Acanthizidae; genus Mohoua; species Mohoua ochrocephala. Next base: position 83,460 of record VZTA01012685.1, on the reverse strand, counting down.
AATAATCTTCATTCACAATCCTGTGCCTTCTCAAATTTAATTTGGCTTGATTTCAGCTTCTAGCATTTAGTCTCTTTATGTGTAAGCATTTCCATAGTAATTTCCTTCTCTAGAGATTTCCTGAGCAGTTCTCATAAGATTTTTCTCTATTTCCAAAATATCTCACTCTAAATTTCTTTCATGTTATCAACTTTTTTAAAAATAAAACATAGTCACTGTTAACAGCAGAAAATGTTTAAGCTCTTCTACAAGGGAGGAAAAAAGTAGACTTTGTATAGTAGATATTGTCCAACTTACTAACCCTTCAGTCCAGCTCTCTTAGTAGTGTCAATTGTTAGGAGAATATCTATTGCATTTTGGGCATTGTCAGACAGCTTTTCTTCACCCTCAGGCCAGGGAATATCTACAGACAAAGATACAAATGAATTGGTAACTCAAACCATAAAACAAATGTTGGAAATACATACTTACCCTGATTACTGAAACACATTACCTCTTCTCAAAATATTTTGGAAGACCTGTGTTGGGGTTTCATCATTAAAAGGTGGAATTCCAGTTAGAAACTCAAACAGACAAACTCCAAGGGCCCACCAGTCTACAGCAGAACCTGGTAAAATAAATCCACATCATCACACTTACACAAATGATACCTGCAAAGACTTGAAGACTAGCAGAAACTGAGGAGTGCTTAAATTCTGCAAGTTTCTTGAAAATTATGAAGCGACAAAACAAGGTGTATTTAATATTCATGCAGATTAGAAATATATTAAAAGGCTTTTTAAAGCCACTCCGCTCCTTAATTCATTATGGGTGACACTGGGGTTTACTGATAAAACCAAGGGGGCTCTTAGTAACAATCTAATTATCAACTCCCATCACAGAGAATCCAGGAGCTGACTTCTTCAAGAGATTGTTTTGTGGTAAGAAACAGATGTCTCATGACTGCTCTAGAGCCTGATGAATGCTCCACGTTGCCGCCTGTGCCCTTCTCTCGGTTCTTTAAAAAGTCTCCCAAACTTCAAACTATTGAATCTAATTTTTATTTGTCTAAATTATTGTGAACATCATGAAGACAGCTTGCAGAAACAAGCCAGCACACACGAAGCTGGCATTACCTTCCATAACACTGAATTGACTGGGGCAATGTGTAGTTACTAGCTATCTCTGCTTTGTTATTAAATGGTTCTGGTTTGCCACATTCCATGGGTTTGTTTTTTTTGCCAATCTCTTATTAATCTACATCAAAACAAGCAGGCAAAGCAATCCCAGACACCGCTGCATGCATTCTAAGCTTTCTGCATCTTCAAGCCATGCCCACTCCACTGTATAAAGAATAGATGCCACAACTGCTGTTAAAAAAAAAATAAAAATCTTTGAAATAAATCTAATTGTTCTTGGCTTTTTTTGGCACATAAAAAAACCTAAAACACCTCCAAGAAAACTAATGCTGTGAGCCATTTTAAAAAGACTACTGTTAAGTTTAGAAATGCTGAAAACCAAAGTGTTTAACCAGTAATCTAATAAATACACTTTTAGTAACTTTTAACAGCGGTAAGAGTGCCCCACCAAGCTAAGCACATCAAAGCAGTGAGCTCACATCCACTGTTGTTAGAGTACTTGAATGTTCAGTAAAATACTCCCAGCCCCAGTCAAAGTCTAATAAGATCACAACTCTGAACAATGGAATAACCAGGTTTCAGCAGCAATTTTTCCCACACAAAGTCTAACTAAAATTAGATTAACTCCTACCATATCCCTGCTAAACAGGACCCAAGGACAGCATGAAGCTGTGCCAGGGGAGGTTTAGGTGGGATATTAGGAAAAGCTTTTTCACCCAGAAGTGGTTGGGCACTGGAACAGCTCCCCAGGGAAGTGGTCACAGCACCAAGCCTGACAAGGGTTCAAGAAGTGTTTGGACAATGTTCTCAGGAACAGGGCATGACTCTTGAGGCTGCCCTGTGCAGGGCAGGAGATGGACTCGATGATCCTTGTGGGCCCCTTCCAACTTGGGATATTCTAAGGTTCTGTGATTTGAAGCAAGAAGCAGTAACACCACATCTTGAGCACCTGAGCCTTCTTCACCCATAGACAAAGTAAATCAGACTGACTGCAGTAAAGTGAAAGGCAGCAATGAGAAAAAGTGTCTCTGGCTTTACCTCCTGTTACACAATTTAAGAAGGCTGACTTTCCTTCTGAAGTGCATGCTTACATGTGTGATTTCTGATAGCTCAGTCACACTGATACTGATGTTTCCTGACTCTGTGAGCATCACACATTTTTATGTGGAGGCATATTGGACATGTCTTTCTATTTAGAAACACTGTTCACCCAAACAATGCTCTCAGAAATTGTGATCCAGTTATACTTTGACTGTTCAGTTATGCTGAACACTTCAATTCTGCACAGAATATAGAAAACTCACCAGAGACCAGACTCCCTGCATATGAAAAGACAATGAAGTAAAAATATTACCATTATTGCCAAAAAATCCATAACAAATATGAACATTGAATATCAAATAGGATATGAAGGCATAAGAATGAAGATTTTTTCCTAAGGTAGTATTCCCCAATAAAGAAAGATGGCAATGTTAAATCTAAGTCAGAAACAAAACTAAAATAGTTTTGTAACGTGATTAATTTAGGATTAAAAGTACATTTACAAGCATCTCAACATGCAAAATATTTAGTGAGGGAAAATTTGGAGTTGCAAAAACCCTGGCTTTGCTGAAAGTAATGGGAGATTTGTAAATTCCTGACATAAACCCCAGACTCTGCAAGTTTTCACTGAAGTCCTGAAAACCCAGTAACCACAGAGAAATCACCTTGTGACCAAGTTTCCCATTGTCTAAGTAGCACTGATTACATTCCCAAAATATTATCCAGTTTTAACATCTGCCAGATAACCAGGAATCCTAAATGGAAGTGCAAAATAACAACTACATATGTTTAGTATTTTCAGGTTTTACAGTTAAATTGTTAAATCTCTTCATGGAGTTTCAGTTAATTTATACTAGCAGAATTTTATTGTTCCACAGGATAGTAATCACTACCTCTCAATTAAGGTCTCTCTCTCATATAACTTTCCCAAGACTAGTAGCTCTACAAAATAGTAGTACACTTCTGACAGGGAAATAAAATGCAATTATATATCAACCACTGTATTAGAGATAGATACACTGCATTTAATTTTTTTAATAGTTCTTGCAAGTTAGCAGAAAACCATTTCAGACTTTTTGTTAATCTCAGTGGATATCACAATTTGAGACAAAGAAATTTATGCCCTTCAAAGTTGTGCTATTTTAGTATAGTATTTTGAAAACAAACATAAAAACCAAACCAACCCCCAGAAATTTGATGGCTACTGCCGCATCCTTATATAGAAGATCCTGTCAGATGTCTGAAGTGTTTCATGAGGTCACTCAACTCAGTAACTGATTTTAAGGCATCTTCATAAAATTGTCTGGCTTCACATAACACTTCAGTATCAATAAACACAGAAGACATTCTAAAAATAATTGAAGGCTTAATCCTTTCACTCCAAAATTTCACTAAGTTCCCCCTTTCCCATCCCAAAGAATCTTTAAGGACACTCAGGATGACCAAGCTGTTACTCCTAAGCCACATACAAGTCTCAGGCTGCCAAAGCAGCTTCCAGTGCTGATAGGTAGCAAGCAAGACTGATGGACAACCAAAACCTCTGGTTATGAGAAAGCAGTAAATGAATGGCAGGAGCAGCTGAAGCAAACACAGCCATCCACGACGGCAAAAGCTTGGCACGAGCTATTTGTGAAGAAAAGTTTTCACTACTGTTTGAAGGCTTTACAGTTCTAGTGACATTTAGAAATGTAAAGATGTCACCTTTCAAGTACTGACAGATGGCTGCTTTGTCTTACCATGAGGCTGTGTCAAAAGCAGCTCAGGTGCCAGGTAGTCTGGGGTCCCCAGGATGCGTTCGCCTTCTATGGGGGCAGCTCCTCTTCTAACACTCTTTGGAGTCCTGTATGGTGTGCCAGCATCCCCCCGAAGAGGGGTCTTAAAAAATGGGACAAAGATTTTAGATGTCAAACAAAACCAGCTCAGAAACTCCCATCTCCAGGTTTAGTCACGGATGTAACAACTGATACTTAAGTTCAAGTCAAGAACAAGTCACAAACCATTCCCTGAAAAGTGTGTGTGAAATGTGCTGCCATTGCTTTATCTCAACAGTCTTGAAGCATAAAGATGCCTACTCTTTGAGAAACTTTTCCCTAAGTTCTTCCTCCAGTGTCACATCCACAGCAGGATCACTGTTCACATCAATCTTTGTAACAGGCTTTTAACTGGCACTTGACAGTATACATTACACCATCACTTTTACCAGGATAAAAAAAAAAGAAAGTAGCAAGTACAACGGCAGTTACCAGCAGCTGAACAGCATTTACAGACTGTCCTGGGAAGGGTGCAGGAGAAAAAAAGATAAGAAATAATCAAAGACTTCCCATTACATTAGGAAACCTATAACTGCTCGCAGTAAATACCACACTGCACTAGAAGCAGAATGAGAGACAAAACAGCATAGGCTTTTTTTAATCAGTTCGCTGTAACAGCAAAGGTTTCTCAGAGATGGACAGTCAATGCATGTTGAGCCAAAGGCGAACGGTGAACATAAAGCTACTGCTAAACTCTTACAGAAATTATAATTTTGGCCACACAAGTGCAGTAAGTGAAACCCTGTCTGCAAAGGTAATTTTGAGACTACCTCAAAGTACTCAAGTTTTCCCTAAATTTACAACTGCAATAATTTCAGGTCCCTAATGTCCAATGCACGCACAAAGTTTCCACCTGTCTCCTTACCTACCTGATAGACCTGATATGGTCTTCCTTTCTGTAACGGGGTGATAGCTGTTGGGTAAGAGCCACTGCAAGCAGGTGAAAGATCCATTACATCTAAGGAAGCCATGCTACATGGATCAGATACATTGGATATATTGATTGGACTATTATAACTCCGAAAAACAACGGCATTTTTTTTTAAGAGACTCAGTGCTTCCATCATCTTTTCTGAAGGAGAAGATACTGTGTCCAGGTAAGGTTCTTCCACGTGTTTCTGGTCATTATCCTTTTTCTGATGTAATGGCTTGCAGTCCTGGACTGTATGTGCCTCCTTGCCAGTCTGTGAGGCATCTTGGGACCCTGGCGATGTTATTAGCATGGCTTCAGGTTTTGGTTCCTCAAAGGAGAGGTCTTTGACACTTTTGTCCAAATCTAAAAGCTGCTTTTCTAGATGGCTTTCTGTAACAGACACTTCATGAAGGAAGTCAGAATCTGCACTGAAGACTCCCACAGGTTTTTCATCATCAGTGCCTAAAAAACTTGAGTTCATGTACCCATTTTCATCATCCTTTCCGCAGTGTGCATCCAGGTCACACATAAGATTTTTGGCTACAGTTGGAGTAAGCAATCTTTCTACTGTTTCCTGGTTACTAATAAAACTCTTAACTTCTTCCTTGCTTTTGCAGGTGTCACTTAGGCATCCATCATTACCAAGCATTAAGGATTGAATTTCTGTTGTCAAACCTGTTCCTTTGTTTGCTGGAAATTCTGAGATCTGACAGCCACGCTTATACTCTGCATTGCTTTTTTTAACATAGTTAAGTTCCTGACAAGGACTAGTGTCAACTGATTCAAAGCTTCTTTTTACACCTGGCTTTTCAAACATTTCTTCCTCTTTGACAGGCTCATTCTGCCTTGAAGGTGACTGTTGTAGACTGGGAGTCTCTGCTGTTTCATTAGTCATGTCTCTTTTATTTACAAAGACTTTTTCTTTCCAAATCTTATTTTCAGAAATACACTTTCTTACTACGCCTTTCACATCCAGAGCGCTCACGGGAGTATCTGCTATATCCAAACGTTCACCTCCCAACTTCTGCCTACTGCCAGAATCATTGCTGACAATGGGAGAAATGGCAGACTCAAGTTCTTTTTTCTTTAAAACTTCAACATCTTTGCTATTTGGCAACATAACATTTGAGAGAAAAGCTGACCCACTGTTACTGGTTTTGCACATTGTAGAACGAAGTTCATCTTCACTTTTCTGCAAAGGAGCACATTAAGTTTTGAGTATCAAGAAAAATACAACTACAGCACTATAGGAATGTTTAATTTGAAATACTTTATTACAACCTCCACAATGAAATGCAGATTTGCAAGCATTAATCATTCTTTCTAACTACTACTAGTGAAAAACCACACTTCAAAATACAAAAGAAGCCAAAACCAAATTAAGGATAACTTGATAATTTGGCTTCTTTTAAGAACATAAAATAAGCTTGCTAGAATACAATAGAAAGTGCTGTATTTTTAAATGCCTAAGGATGAAACAATAGAGCAATTGAAGCTGTATTTGTGATTTTTTTGTTAAGAAGTTAAGATACAGAAGTTTTCAGTTTCCAAGAAAGTCCAAAGGAAAGAACCCCATCGCACTACCCTGTGGTATATTACACATTAGAGATGACAAAAGGAAAATGTGATATTACTAATGTTTTGATAGCACAATACTGAAACCAAGGCCTAAGAAACAGATAAATACAGAATAATAAATTGTTTTAAATGTAAGTTGTTCTGTATGATCTAAATAGGAATCATGGCAAGGCACTACACAGCACAGAAGGATTTTCTTTTAGGTCTGTGTTTGTGCAGAATTTCATTAACAGTTTAAAATAGGATAAAATATTTTAGGATAAAATATTATCAGCTATAATTATTGGTGTTAGGTTAGTTGATACAAAACCCTTCAGTAATAAAAACATTAAACTCTTTCGAGTTTAACAGCTAGCAGAAGTTTGAACTGTATTTTTGTTTATTATTTTCCCAAGTTCCACCTTTTAAAGAAATTCTTTTGTCCGCAATGCTGAGCAAATAAAGCTATAGGGATAAGTTCAGCTTCCAAAGAGCCACTGCTCCCAGCAATGCCCACCTTGTGCAGGAGAGGGCTAAACCACTGATGGTCAGTGAAGCCTTCTCTTCCACTCCTTTGCTGCAGGCTCAATAGCACTTGCTTTTCCTGTTACATTGTACAGGACTAATACTTGTTCGAAGAAAAAGGTTATATCAGTTTGATCCAAAACCCTCCTCAAGAGGAATCACAACCCCTGCTCCTTCTACTTCAGGAAAGTTTCTCAACACTTGAAATAACAGAGGCAAGTAAGTAGAAGAAGTTTGCAACACTGCACACACAAGTACAAACTAATTTTAATTTAGCGTGAGAAGATGAAACAGTCCTGACCTCTACGTCTTTCTCCCACTTGGGGCTGCTGCAGTTTTCTGATTCCACACTGGACAGGTATGTGTGAGACTGACTACTGGCACTGGAGGTACCAAACCTTCTTCGTGACTGAAGCAGAGTAGGAGTTAAACTTCTTGCTGGCATCAGAGGTGTTAATTGAGGATTATCCAGATCTTAAGAGAAAAAAAAATTCAAATGTTGATACAAACAGGCAACATATACTGACTGACTTCACACTATGTTAAGCTTCCACATCAAAGGAAGCTATGGAAAGCTGTGTGTGACAACAATTTCTCTTGTCATCTTTCCTGCATAGTCAATTCACACATTTTTTGAATTAGGGACTTGCCAAGAACGTAAAAGCAGTACAAACATTAGCAGCATCGTTGCCTTCTTTCTCATTTCAGGTTAGAAATGAGAAAGCAACAAGATAAGACAGTTTAAATGAAAACATACACTGCTATATTAAACATATTTTCAGTGAAAATATGTCAAGAACTGACACTATTTCTGTAAAATGTTAAAGGGTAATTTTGAATTCAGGGCTCATGATTTGAAAAAATCCAACCACACAAAACCACTTTAGAAGATGACGCAAGTAGCGTAGGTGAACACGTGTCAGATGTAAAGCACTGGAGGAATGGTGGACAGCAAGACACCAACAAAATCATACTTTTTATGAAGTGGGTCCAAACTACTCACATAACATTAAAAGACCACAACCTTACAGCCAGAGTATTGCTCAGCACAAGGCCTGGTATACTCACGTGTTTTGAACAATTTAGTTGAAAGAGGGGTATTTTCCTTTTGGGCCATGGGTACAGGAGAAACCACTCCATGCAGGCTGTCAGACGATTGACTTGAATTGTGCCCTGGCACTTTCATTCCAACAGGAGGAGTATACTAACAAGCAGAAAGAAGCATAGTTAAAAGTTAACGGAGTCTGAACAAATTCTCAATCCAGGACTGAGAGTGTAACTTCACCCATTCTTTATTATGCTTGCATTGGAGCTTGGCCATACCCATTTATAAGTCAGCAATTCAAAATACAGTCCAAGGTAATCACTTCAGAACTTCAAAGTACTCCAAGTATCGTAAGTCATTCCACCAGCCAGCAGAAGAGATGCAAGAACAGCCTTATCATGCCAATTATTGAATTTAAGATAGTAAATAAACTAAAAGGATGAAGTACTTCAAAAGACAGTGAAAATTACTTACAAAGCCCAGAGAACTGATAAGAGACAACAATTGTCCCGGAGTACGTGAGTAGTCTTGTTTTGGCTTTGCCATTGATGGGGTAGTAAGGATATCTATCATATTTATCTCTACAGAGAAAAAACCCAAAATCAAATAGGTCAGGTTTTCATTTTGATATTAAACAAAGGAAAAGCTGCAGACATTTACTTAAGTTTCATGAAGAGGAAGAAAAAATTTAGTCACATACTCAACAAATACACAAATGAAGCCACCAAGCCAAATTGAAGACTTACCTGTACATTCTTACTCAACCCAAACTGTTTCTTCCTATACGTCCATAAATTTATACATACAGAAGTTGTAGAAGTCCAATTTCTTTTCCAACATACTATGCTAAAAGCGCTACATTTTCTAATTTGATATCAGCTTTCATTTTTAGGCAGCGGTTCTAGCTTATGGCTTGTAGAATAAGCTAAATTTGATTCCAAAGCTGCCATCTCTCCAGAAGACATCTCAAAAAAGCTACAGAAGAATTTTTCATAGGTGAAAATTCAACCTTAGATACCCTTTTTTTTTTTTGCTCGCTAGCGGTGAGCAGCTTTAAAGCTTCCATATAATGTTGAACTAGGCACAATAACCTGTCCCATTAGAACATCAGTCAAAGGCGTATATCATAAAAAATACAAAAAACTTAGGATTTTCCTTCATATTCTTAAAACCATGAATCAAACTCCATAGACAACTCTGAATTTCTACATTCCTTTTACTATATAAAAAGGATATACCCTCCAGCAGCTGTCTCAAAAAACGTAAACTGGTGCTGTGCAGCATAAGTTTGGATGATCTGGCTAAGGAGGTACAAACCAGTTTCAGAAATTGGCTATTCACCTTAAGACCTGCAGCCTGTGCCAGACAGTCATGACTATTCAGCTATATTTCCTGCTACTTGAAAAGAGAACGTTCACATGCCAAAGCTCTGACCTAATCTTCTGTTATGGACTTAGCACCTCCCCCCTGTACCTCAAATTAATGTCTGGAATGTCCCAGTTAATTTATTGGAAATTAATATATACAAGGACTGAGAGACACGAAGTGAAGGGCAGAAGTAGTCAGAGAAACAGGAACAATCCAGAATTACTCATTCACCCATTGAAATCTCCTAGAGGACTCCAGAAAACTTTGAAATCCATATCCCTCCAAAGAAAGGGCTCTAGATCATATTTCATACACCTTTGTCCCAAAGAATAAGTATTTTACCTTCCGAACTGCAATGCAAAGAGCAGACCCCTTACTAGCACATAGCTAATCAGCACTAACCTATCAGAAATCAGGGATCACTCCAGCATTTGCACTTATTCAATTGAAAGCTGCCCTCTACAGGGATGCAAAGCATTCAAGAATATGAAAATGTGACGCAAAAATACATTTTAATACAACGAAAGGATAGAGACAACTCTTACCTCTGTTCAGAGTAACTCTGGAAAGCCCAAAGTCTGTCAACTTTATATGTCCCTGATTAGAAATGAGCATATTGTCTGGCTTCAAATCTCTGAAAATATGAATATAGTTGAAGTCAGCAAAAAGAGCACTGAGCAACACAAAGTCAACTGACCAGAAATACTCAATACAAAACATTGGTTAGAGCTGTTTCACAGTAGCATCTCTTAGCCAGCAGAAGATTCCAGTTTGTGGAACACACCAAAAGAATTAAATATATTTAGCATTAAATATGGCACAAACGTCTCAGGCTTTGTAAAAACCAGCATGCATGTCAAGAGTTGCCTATTTTGTGTTTCAGCAGGTTCAACAAATATCCTTCAGAAATACCACCATCATAGCATTTACTAATGTGCAGCTCCTACAGGTGACAAGCAAACCTCTAGTAAAAGTTTTCATGTGTGCTCTCTGTAGCACTGCTGAATGCAAAAAGAACTCTCACTATGGGGAGCATTAGGGCAGTCAGTGTCCCTTTGTCCTGCAGGCACATGGGTGCAGTACCCAGAGGGTTCCCAAACCGTCACAGCTGCTAATTCACCACTGGACTGCAAAAGAGCTGGCAAGGGAAAGCAGGGTGGTTTTGTGTGCTCAGCACACACAGATTTGATTTTAGCCATTGTTTCATGACACTGCTGCAGTGCACAAGTGCAAAAAGAGCTTCCAGGAGCTCTAGCAAATGAGGTACCTGTGGTAGCTGCCACAATGAAATGGTGATGGTTATTTGTCAGAGTTAAAAAATAAAAAACTACCAAATACTTATTTGTTAGGAAAAAAAATTTCACCTGTGGATTATTCCGTGCCTATGAAGATAGTCAAGGGCCAACGCTGCTTCAGAAATATACTTAACAGCCATTTCTTCATCAAAATATCCATAAATATGGAGAAGAGATTTGACATCTCCACCAATAAGGTACTCCATCACCTGTCATTCAAGCGTTATAGATTTAAAACACATTTCAAATTTGCAAGTAGAATACAAAATAACTTCCACTCCCAGAAAAATATGATTTCAAGGAGCAGAAGCAGATAAAAGTACCTTTGTGCAAACCTCATTTCCCACACAATACTTTTCACTTGGATAAAATAATTAAAGTTTCAAATAACAGTGGACATGAAACAGTTTCTTTCTGTAGACCATTTGCTTATTTTATTTGCCTAGATTACTCTTAGAAACTAATTAAAAAGCTGACTACAGCTATTTGAGAGCTGACTACAGCAAAAATTCTATATTATATATTTCTATATTAAATATTATATATTTAACTTATAATTATTTTATATTTATATCAATATATTAATCTATATTTAATATTGTATATTTCTATTTTATAGAAAATGAAATGCAAAGTACTCCTGTGAAACTCAAGGCCTGAAGCCAAAGACCACCTGTTCTATACAAATCAAAGTATCTCAATATTTCATCTTGTATTGTTTATACACAATATTAAATACAGACCTGAGCTTTGTGAAATAAATACAAATTGTCAAAAGTGCAAACAGTGAGAGCTACTATACATTTAAGACACATAAAAAAGAGTGTAAAAAGAATACACACACCCAATAAACCATTATGCAGACACATTATGATGGCCCATGTCATATTCAAAATAAAATAAAAGTCAGCAGGGCTTCTGAAACTCACTCTTTGATGCCAAGAATGCATTTATGGGGTTTTGGTCAGGAAATCTCACCAGTACTTGCATTCCAATATACAATATTCTTCCACATATATATATATATACACACACACACACACACACACACACACACACTCTCTCACACATGATTCTAGCATCTCCTTTACAAATCCGTCACCCTGAAGTCCTCTACTCCATGCATCATTTCAGAGATTCCAGAAAAAGAAGCCTTTGTTTACTCAAAATGCATTGTAGGAGTGCATAGCAACCTCATCTCAGAATTTCATCAAGCCGTTCCCTGTGTGCGCTTACAGCAATGCACACAAGTTGTGCCAGACCTTTAGCAGACAGTCTGAATCCTCATGTGGAGGCAGTATATAAACCCATACACGAGTCCTGCTGTGCTCCACAGTGCTCCGTGTGGAGCAGTACTTAGTTCTGCCACTCAGTTATCAGCTTGTCACGTAGGCCCACGATCATAACAAAATTTGACCACAGGCAATAAGTCAAATAGATTTCCTTTAAGTGAGCCATGAAGTACCTTTCAGTCACTTGGATTCTGCTTGAACAGAATGGTTTCTTGTTTTCCCTAGGATTTCTACATATTTGTAAGACAGAGTAGCTATTAGAAAAGCTTCTCCTGTAACAGAGGGGAACATGGGCAGAAAGAGCCCAAAGAGGGAGAGAAATATTTCACTTGTTCAACCGCTCTGAGAAAGATGTAAAAGTGACTAAGGAACACCATTACAAAAATGTTTTTAGATATCACTACAGTTCACACTCAATTTTCAAGACTACCATAAAACACCACAGCCATTTTTTTACTCACTAAATAGACGTTGTTTGCTGACTGAAGTGAGTAGTATAAGTGAACAATGAAAGGACTTTTACTGAGAGCCAACGCATCCCTCTCTGCCTGCACCTGGTGAACCATATTCTTGTTGATCATGTCTGCTTTTTTCATCACCTGAAAAACAAAACAGAGTACACAAACAATTTAATCTTAAAATGCTCATGATAAAACCACGTAGAGACATACAGCTCTGCAGAGCAACGCCTATTTTGCATTACTATTTTTACGTTTCCTATTCTTTGTGTACTATGCAGCTTGTTTTAATGCTTTTAGTCACAAAGTCAAGTTTGCACAAATAATTGGCGAAGTTCCTACTAATGACAAGCTTAGATTTTAGTCCTTGGTGCAACAACACAGAAAACGGTTTTTGTTGGGTTTTTTAAAAATACGAGCGTTTTTATAATTTATTCTCGTCTCGCCTCTCAGAGGCGGTGCTTTCGCCCCCGGGCAGGCGCAGCAGCTGACGGGGCTCAGTTATGGCAACTGTTTACAAGCGAGAAGCCAACAGCTCTCCGGCGCTTGGGAAGGGTTTTGTCATTATTTCCCCTTCTTTGAAGTACTTATAAAAGCAGCTGTCATTATCAGAGGTCCTCTGACCAAGCCCTGCAGGACTTTAGCGAGGGGAGAGCGGGGCACGGCCGCGCTGACAGCGCGTCCCGGGGCACCGGGTGTGCCCGCGCGGCGGCCGCTCCCCGAGAGCCGGGGGCTCATGCCGGGGGGCTCATGCCGGGGGGCTCATGCCGGGGACACACCTCCCCGTCCCCTCGGGGCGCCCCTTTCCCGCATGAGGCTACTCGGGAGCGGAGGCGGCAGCGCCGCAACCCCGGCGACCCCTCACCTTCACGGCATAGAGCCGGCCCGCCTTGCGGCCCAGGTACACCTTCCCGAAGGCGCCGCGGCTGATGGGCTTCACGATAGTGAACTCCTCGATGGAGGGGGGCCGGGGCACCTCGACGCGCCTCGGGCCGGCGGCTGTGGCGGCGCCGGGACCATCAGCATCGCCCCGCTCCCCCCCGGGCCGCTCC
>VZTA01012685.1:40205-66959 GCA_013398855.1 Mohoua ochrocephala | reverse complement strand
GTGTCCGGGCGGAGGTGCTCGGAAGGCCCGGGGGTTGCGGGCCGCGGCGGGAGGAGCCGAGGTCCCGCCTGCCACGTTCCCGGGGCTTTGGGCGTGAGCGGGGCCGCAGCCGGGGCGGCTGCGGGGAGAGGAGCGGGTGGGGGCTGCGGCGGCCTGAGGTCCGCATCGAGGAAAAAAAGTACATAAACGGAGGAGAAAGGAAAGTACAATAAAACCTTATAAAGAGTAAAAGCATTCTGAAACGACGAAATAACCTTAGATGGCGCTTTTTAGTATCTGTTTTTGTAGCAAAAGCAAGGGGCGGTGATGTGTGCTACTACAGTTAAACTGTGCTGCTAATTTTAACGGGTTATCGTGAAAGCCAGAAGGAAGTGACTTAGAAGCGTTAGGGGAGGGAAAGCCGTCGGTAATTTGTTATGTAGAACAGTCCGAGCGCAATCGGGAAGGCATCGTTAATCAGACAATGAGTCTGATGGGACTGGTGAGTTTTATGGACTTTGATCTGAGCCAGTGGTTTTGGTTTTATTTTTAAGTTTTGTGTTAGTGTGTGATAGTCTTATTTCGCAATGGGATTTGATTGTTCTTCTCACATGTGGAGAATGTATTTATAGCTTTCATTAGAGTAGTGAAATGGAAGCATTTGTATGTTTCTAGGAATGCGTCATTTCACCAGAGTGGGAAACGCAGATGGAAAGTTTGGTTAGTGGTTGGGATGTTGCCTTTGACCTCTAGAGGCTTTGTGGTTTTACCACAAACTCTGAGTCTAATTATAACTTTGGACAATTAATTATGAGGCAGTTTCATGTCTCGCAGCATTGTCTCTTTTGATCATCTGTCTAGTCAACACAGATGGTAGTCCTTGCAGAAGGAGATTCATAGACATACCCAATTAAGCTTCAATCAGATATTGCAATCAGAGATCATTCCAGCAGCCAGAGTTGTGTCCCAGCTCCTTCCTAGGGACGTGTACTGAGACTGAGGAGTTTCAGAACTGCTGGAGTTGTTTGTACCTTGTATTCCCAAGAGATGTAGTCATGTGTTAAAAGGAGGAGCCCTGATATGTGGTGCACCTGGGCTTCTGTACTGATTCATGAGGTGGAGCTGGCTGAATGCTGCTGAACTGCAGATTTGACTTTGTGCTTTGCATAGTTTCATTTTCATCCTTAAGTTGAAAGTGGGATCCCAAGGGAGAAAACATAAAGGCAACATTTGGGAATAGCTCTTAATAATCCAGGAAAAAGTATAGATAATTCAAGTTATAAAAGTGTTGCTTTAGAGATGAAAATAGGAGCTTCTAATCTGTCATACATCCTTTATTTTTTTCTCTTTACAAAGAGGTATCAGCTAACACTGTGGTGTTGAAGATCATGTGGTTTATAATTAAGTCCTCAGTTAAAAGGCAGTGTACAAGATAGACAATTCTAAGTCAGTTTGGAATAGAAGTATGTTGAAATAATTTAAACAAGCTTAAGCCTTTATCTGATTTTTTTTCCAGGCTACTGTTCCTCTGAGTCACCTTATCAATGCCTTTCATTCACCAAAAAGCTCCACAACTTCTGCCAGCAAAGCGTCCATACAGCCTGTCCAAAGGGACACCTCCCCAGAGCATGATCCTCAGAAGAGTGAGGTACTAAAAACCTTTTCCAAAAGTGGTGGTTTGGTTTTAACTAAATTAAATCTGAATAATATCAGTTGGAGTGACTGTAATATTCAGCTGGTCTATAAAATAATGTAATGGGACTAAACAAAACAGGATGTTTTTCTTTCAACTCATTTCTTATAAGCTTTGTAACTAAGCCCATTTTTGGGAGGAAAATCATGGAATCTCTCAATAACTGCAGAACACTGGAAATCAGCATGGGCTGTACTACTCATCGCTGTGTTGTGATTCCATTGTTAGGTTTTTGTGGGGTTTTTTTGGTTGGTTGGTTTTGGTTTTTTTTAATCTGTATTTCCTTCTGGTGCCACTGGGAATTTTTTTTTCCTAAGGTAATCTTACATAAATTTCGAACATTTATTTCTGTTTTTCAGTCTGTACTTAAAAATTTAAGAGATCTGGGATTGTCTGATTTGAAAGCTCACCAGTTCAAAGAGTTGGTGAACAGGCTGCTTCCTGGCTACTGTACAGAAAGCAAAGTCTCCTCGCAGTGGCACACGTCATACATCTCTGCTCAGTCCTTCTTTGAAAATAAACATGGTATGTTTGAGTGAAGTGTTTATGAGAGTTGGTGAGAGTTAAATTATAAAGATGAATACAGTTATTCTTTAGGTTAACCTCTTGTGCTGTAGATAATTTGTAGTTAAATGTATTTAGTAAAAATAGTATTAATGGGGATTTCTTTTGTATATATATTGTCTATAGAGTGGTGCTTTTGAAACTTGGTAAATTTAGAAAATTCAACAAATTGTTTCTTCAGATTTCAAGTTGGTTGCTGTTAAACTTTTCTGAACTCGGCTGTAGTACAAGTGCATTTCTCTTAATGATGAGCCTGAGCTGTGAATTTTTCCACCAGTTTGTTTCACCGAGACATTAGATTTTGCTAATCTACTTATGTCACAGACATCTCCAGTTTACATTGTTACTAAGTTTTTGCTTGAAGCAATGTTACACAGAGATACTAATTAGAAAGGAATGCAAGGTGGCAAACTGTTGACAGTCCATGTAGAGTATTTCATTGCTGAAATAAACAAGAGTGGTTCCTTGCAGGTAAAGATGTTTTGTTGGAATTAGTCTAAAATGCAGGAAGACCATTGTAAATGCTCAAAAATGTATTAGAAAAAGAAGTATATAGCTGGCATTTGAGATACTGCCTATATAGTATTGCAGCAGAGAGAAAGAGTGTTAAAAAGAATATTGCAGGGCTGCTATTAGAGAGAAAATATTAAATTGCTTTGTGTTATGAGATACAGAAAAAAACAGCTCAGTGACAATTGCCTGAAAGTGAACAAAATAATTGGAAATGCTTCAAAGCTTTGATAGATGTTCTGGTAATTTGTTTAATTAAAGATGCCTGGAGGACTGTCGTGAAATAGAATTAATATTTAAGTAACTAAAAAACCAAACTGTGCAAGAAGTAGTGTTGAGCTGCCATTTAAGATAGGGTATATTTACACTTTGTTGTATCTTTTTGCAGGTTTTGTGGATGTTTTCAGTGTTTTACGCTCATCTTGTTTGTACAGACAACATCCTAATCCCCTCCAAAATTTCTGTTCAGATGTTCGGTGTTGGCCAGGTATAAAGCAATAAACTGCAGTGGTTTTAATCTCTATAGTATTTTTCTGTTTTGGAAAAGTATTTTTGCATTTGTTGTAGAGGTATCACTCAGGAAATACCAGTAAGCTTGCAGGAGAAACGTATGTCGATATTAACACTTTAAATCATGAAGTTATTTTTGCATCTGAGTAGTATGTGTCTAGAATTTAGTAAACACCATGTTGTTCCAAGATGTCAGTATTTGTGGATCATATTCTTGAAAGACCATAGATGAACTGGTTATGTTTGAATCAATAAGTATGTTCAACTCAGTACTCGTCCAGTTGCATTTTCTGAGGGGTTTGGTGACTGGCAGCATTAGTGGAAACATAATCAAGAGTTCAGGAAGTTCATCTACTGTCCTCAATTCAGTTCTTCTGATGCTACATCTGGGTATATCTATGCTTGTATCCTGTGGTGAAGAGAAATGCTGACAACATGGAGATAGCCCAGTGATGGGTCACGAGGAATGGTGCAGATTTTTAAGCATTTAATATAGGGGGAAGCTGAAAGATCTGAGGTTTTAGTTAGCAGAATAGAAGGCAAGGGGTGATCCAGTGTCTGTTGGAGCCATATCAGTTCTCAAAGAAGAGGCAACTATCCCAAGTAAAGGCAAATAAAACCTGTTTGAAAATTTTCACAATAAGAATGGCTAAGTTCTGCAGCAGATTGTCTGGAGAAGTTTGGTTATCTTAATCCTTGGAGATATTCAAAACTGAGCTGGACAAGGTCCAGAGCTACCTAATCAAATGTTAGACCTTTTCTGAGCAGGGCTCGAAGGCCAGCTGCAGAAGTTCTTTTTATCCAGTGCTGTTCTAGAATAACAAAAAGCTTAGTGAAAACAATATAATTGACTGGCATTGGTGTTTATTTTAAAACATAGTAGTGAAAGAAGATAAATGTTCTTAGCTGGTGGTAAAATGTCCGTCACAAGGTTTCTGATGTTGTAGGAGATGACTTAAGAGTGCTATAAGCTCACTCTGATTACATGGTCTCATTTCTTTTGTCACTTTGGAAGTTAACAGCACACTGAAGCCATTCCAGATCTCTTCAGGGCACCTTGTCAACAGAGCTTTTAGACAAAGCATTATTCCCATCCTTCTGGATATTTCCTGTTTGTCAGCCTGCCTGGATTTAATTGTCTGAATGTCTCTTGTTCCCTGAGTTGGTCAATTAGCTATAATTTTCAGCATGAACTCCTGATTATTTTAACATAGAATTTTATGTGAAACAGTTAGAAGTTTGCTTGCAAGGTCAGACTACAGATACGTTTTGTGATCACATAACTATCCATTTACAGTACAGTGGATATGTTGGGAAAATTATATTCCATATTCTTTCATATAATAGTTTCTGATATTTCTTAGGGCTCTTTTTTTTTGTAGTGGTAGTAACGATTAGTTTTTAACTTTCGTTTATTCTTGCTACTTAAAGTTTACATACAGTCACGGAACTTTAAGACTTTGAGATCAAGAGCAAGACGTCTGCAGTCAACATCTGATCAATTCACAGAAACAAAAAGTTCACTTTCTTCAATTTTGAAGGTAAATACGAGTAACATTATGAAGTTGTTTTGGCCTTACTCAGATCTCTTTCTCTTGAATGAACCTTCAGAATTTACCAGGGGTGTTTTCTTTCACTAGCATGAAAAAAATCTCCTAATTCTAAAACTTGAGCTAATGGCAATGTTTTGCTTTTTCTTATTAATACATATATTTGCTTCATATATCACCAGTAATAAGATTATTTAAATTTTTAGGACAGCAGTTTCAGCATATAACTGTTGTTTTAACTCTAGAAATTAAATTCTTTATATTCTGTTTCTGTGGCTTTGAAACTAAAAATAGCTTCAAGTCAAAGGAATTTTTCTTTTAAACAGAAATACATCTAGTTTAACATCCAAGTTTGGGATGGCAAAGCACTAACGAAACCAAGTTAACCTGGGTACTCTTTGCTTCTAATTGCTTGTACAGAAGTCAGACGAATTATGATTTCTGATTTTACTGTGTGTGTAAATTATCTTTGAACGCTTCCCTTCATCTAGGCATATGTGGTTTATTTCATCTGTGGACTAGGTGTACTGTGGATGAAGATAAACCAGGGCTAGCTGCATGCAGTGCTGCTCTTAAATTTGATAGGGCATATGAGATGTGTTTGCTTAAGCTCCATCAAAACTCTACTTGCAAAAGTATTTTGCAATTGGAAATAAAGCAAAAAGCTTAAGCTAATAAGTCCCACTGAATCCAGGGAATAAAGCTGGCTGTGTACAGTTCTGTCTCAGGCTGCATTTTCAGTTTGGAACTGGGATCCAGGAGGGCTCCAAAACTGATTTGCTCAGCAAAAATGGGAGAGCCCCTGCTCAAACCATTGGGATTCCACACTAGAGCTACTGGCCTGTACCATCTAACTAACGCATGTGAATTATACGCTGTCGTAATTTTATTTTTTTCTTATCGTCCATCTTAGCCAGGTGGTAAGTTAACTGTTTATCAAGGCTTGGTGTATACTAACACTGCTTTGGAAAATATTGCAGGGTTTTATTCTGAGAAAGCGACGAATTGATGTTGAAAACCTAGACACGCTAATGAAAACAAAAAACATCCCGGAGGCACACCAGG
This sequence comes from Mohoua ochrocephala, assembly GCA_013398855.1. Classification (NCBI taxonomy): domain Eukaryota; kingdom Metazoa; phylum Chordata; class Aves; order Passeriformes; family Acanthizidae; genus Mohoua; species Mohoua ochrocephala. The sequence continues at coordinate 61,088 of VZTA01012685.1, read as the reverse complement.
ATGCTTTTAAAACTGGTTTTGCAGAAGGCTTCTTGAAAGCACAGGTATTCCTGCAAAAAACACTTGGTAAGTTGTTTTAGTTTACAAATCTTGTCTTTGCAATCAGAAAGTAGTTTATTTTAGCCCATGTTAAATATGTTTTTGTTTTCTTTTACAGATTCCTTAAGAAGATCACGTTTGCTTTCTTTCTTTCTCTTCGTTCTTTGTTTTTATCTTGCTATATATTCGTCATTTTTACCTGGGAAAGGTTCCTTTTCTGATGCTGGTTAGTTAACTTTTTTTTTCCACACTGTTTCACTTGCATTGTTTCTTCCAGCAGGTTTAGCATAAGTTAAATATGTTTTGACATTATGATAACTTTTCCGTGTACTAATGAAATCCAATCCTAAGAGTTATTTACTTCTTCTGGCTACAGCCTTTCAGATGACAGTGTGACAAAATGTTTATGAAGACAAAAATGTTCTGTGTCAGTATAATTATTTTGTTTCTTTTGGTGAAACACTTACATGGAACCAGAGAAGTCAGACTGGTCACCAATTATGTATTTGTCTTTCAACTTAGATGATGTGTTATCTAGATCAGCTGTAGGCAAGATGGCTTGATTTTTCAATTTGTAATCACAGCCTAGTTTATAGCAACTAGGAACTCGCATTGCCAAATTGCCATCTTGAGAAATTGATTGGCAATAATGGAGCAATCAAATGTAACTGGAGATACTCAGCTTGATGCTAAGTTATCACCTGGGTGTCGAGAACGTTAGGATATGTGCAGAAACATTGAGAGAGAAGTTCTGGCTTTGTGTACATGCTTCTGGATCAAGAGCTTTCTGTACTACACGTGTCTAAAAGGCATATCACTGAATTAATCGCAGATATTTTAAAGATTTTTTTGGAAAATAAATCTTATTCCTGCTGGACACTTGTAAATGAACGCATGCCCTTTCGAAAGGGCAGGTGTAAGGTCAGTGTCTAACTGGCACGTGTTCAGGTGCAGCACTCAGTCTTGGAATGAAATGACATTGTGTATAAATTTGTTGTTCGTCGTCTGCTGTTTGCTCTTAGTACGCTTTCGAACATCAAGTATCTTTGATGCAGCAGTTGATCCAATCCAGTTGAAAAATGTCACCTTCGAGCATGTTAAAGGGGTAAGATCAAAAGTAAAATGTGTGCAAGTTCTTGTTTTAACTAATTATTATGAGTCTGATGGTTAACTAATCATTTTGAATGTCTTACTCTGTTCAGGAGATTTCTCTGTATGAACTGAAGCTTTATATGCATTGGCCACTCTAAGATGAAGGAAGGTTTTAACCACTCTATTTCTACTTTGTTTTTGTGGCATTTAATACCTTATAAAAGGTGCACTCTCCACTTGCTGAATGACGTTTTGAAAGGCTAGAATAGTAAATGGCAGGCCAAATGTCAGTGTTAATCTACCTTTTGCAGAAGTTAATTGGTACAAAAAGATGATAATGCCATTTGATTGTTTCTCTCTTAGTTCCATCCCTTTCAGGTAGTGTTATTAGGACAGGAGATAAGGAGATTCCCAGAAAGTAGTGGGCATGTCACTGCTGATGGGATACCTCTATTTTTTCTGTTCAGTTGTTCTTTGACTGTTAGTGGCAAAATGAGGACCTCCTCATTTCCTTCCCCTTGGACAAATAGGTAGAATTGATTTCTCTTTAATTAATAAGACTAATATCTTGATGTAGGATTTTTGATTTTGTGTTTATTTCTTTGGTCAGATCTGCTCTTGAACTCTTTGGTTGTTCCTTCACTCAGTTTAATGTTTACTTAGTCCTGCAAGCAGTTTTAGGATAGGTCGAATTAAATATTGGTATCCACACAAATTCGGTAGTACACTTTAATATTTTTCTGTTTGCATTTTTGATCAATACACAATTAGGGACTTAATCTCTAATACAAAACTTACCTACAAAAACATGCAGTATTTTATAAATGCTTAGTTATATTTGTGGCATGTTTTTCATGTATAGGTTGAAGAAGCTAAACAGGAATTGCAAGAAGTTGTGGAATTTCTGAAAAACCCACACAAATTTACTGTATTAGGAGGTAAACTTCCAAAAGGTAAGAATCATTGCTCAGCAGAAGTGAAAATCCTATGTAGCCATGGCTATGAGGCATCTTCTCTGCTGAAAGACTACTTTACAGCCTAGTTTCTTACTATTTCTTCATGTATTATGCAAATGAAAATTTTGGGGTTAGACAAAATTTACTGTGCCTTCTTTAGTTATTGAACTAATAAACAGTGGTACTTTGTCCTGTAAAGCAGGGGGGTTTATTAAGCTTTATTTCTTCCTTATGGCTTTTCGCACCTTTAGTGCTTGCTAACTGCTTTAGATAGTTCAGAAACAAATATTTTCTTGTAAAAGGATGATTAGGCTCATAATGGAAGTCCACATGAATCTGAAATGCATTGACCTGATAAGTCTGTTTTCTGGTAGTGCTCTGCACTGTTTAAAGACAATTACTTGGAAGGATTTAATTTGAAAAAAAAAGTTCCACAAAAACACCCAGGAAAATGTCAGTTTGAAGGAAACACTGTTGAAGATTCAGGTGCTAAAGTCAACAGTAAATTTGCAGAATACTTCAGGCTTCTGTTTTGATGGTCTTACAAGTCTTTGTTGTTTTTTAAATGTGGATCAGATTGTATCTAGATTTGTTACAGGAAGCTCCTTCAGACTGGCAGTAATGAGCAGTACCTGAAATGGGATCTTAACAGCCTTTTGGAGCCAAGTGTACATTATTTCTTCTAATGCATGGAAGAAACTACTCTTATAATAAGACTGTGTGGATTTGGTGGTTTTGTTGTGGGTTTTTTTTGGTTTGTTTTTTTCTTCTTTTTTTTTTTTAGGTATTCTGTTAGTTGGACCACCTGGTACTGGCAAGACACTTCTTGCACGGGCTGTGGCTGGTGAAGCTGATGTTCCATTTTATTACGCGTCCGGGTCAGAGTTTGATGAGATGTTTGTTGGTGTGGGAGCCAGTCGCATCCGAAGCCTGTTCAGTAAGTTAAATGTTTGTGGGTTTGAAATCTTTTCATCTGCAAGATTAAGTATTCAGTGTTGTTTACATGGCTTGATTAGTTACAATTCTGGTTACTGGAAAGTTAATAGTGTGTAAGGCTAATACATAAAGCTTTAATTGTGTAGGTAAATGTCACAATTCTGTGAGCATCAGTTAACTGTAGAATCTTCCTAATCATCACATGAAATTATAGCAAAACTTACAACTGATGTTAAAACAGTCCCAGAGAGAAGTAGTAATTTAATTAGAAATGTAATGTTCTATAAACTAAATTGAATATGTGAAGTTGTAACTTACTTAGTCATACATAAATTGTTGTAAATTTGAATTGTGAATTTAGGATTAAAAAATTGTGTTAACCTTCTCAATTACTGCCCTCATTTTTAGATTTTTTTTAGCCTGAATGAGAGCTTTATGGCATCATAGCATAGCAATAAGCTGAGATTTCCTTTCTCACACCCATCAACATGCTCAGAATAAAGGGCACTATACTGAAACTTTTAAAATTAATGTCTAGATTTATAACTTTCACAGAAAAGACTTCCCATTTTTAGTGTGAAAATATTACTGGGGAGGAGAAAATCCAGCTTCCCTCTTAAATGGAGGATTGATAGTGTCAAATATATACAGTGTACAAAGTAGTTTGCATTTGTAGAAAAAGAAGTGGCTTGCTTCACGTGGATGGGATGCAAAAAGTAATACATGTAGTACCTTAAAAATGCGTTTCCTTCTGTTGACTGCAGAAGTGTAGATGCCTGACTTGTACATTAATATTAATGTTGCAGATGTGTCTGGCTGGGTGAGATTAGTTGCATCCTGGTATGCCTGTACCAACTGATGGTCTTCGTGTTTATTACTGCATTTTTATTTTGTGGTTTTCATACCTGTAAACTTGAGTGTGAGCCCTTCACTGTAAAATAACAAGCAAGTTCTATTAAAATAAGTTAGTGTTGAGACCCATCACATTTCATGTTGTTTTTATTTAATAGGCAAATATTCTGTACCTAAGTCTGTAAAATAAACTCTTGTAGGGAGTTCATACAAAATACAACAGTTTCTTAGTTTATTTTACTAGTGATTTCTTGCAGCATGATAAGAATAAGCTGATGAGGAGATATATATTTGAAATGGAGAGATACAGAGAATCAAGATTCTATTTCCTTTTTTTTAGGCTAAGAACAGGACAGTTTTGGTGATGTCTAACAGAACACTTTATAATCCAAGAATAACAGAAACAGTAGCATCCTAAACTACACGATACACTTTCTGTTCCTTTGTGTGGTTCAAGGCTCCTTCTGCTATTTTCCTTTTGTCAGGGGAAGCAAAAGCAAATGCCCCTTGTGTTATATTCATTGATGAATTGGACTCCGTTGGTGGGAAGAGAATTGAATCTCCGATGCACCCCTATTCAAGACAGACCATTAATCAACTCCTTGCTGAAATGGATGGGTAAATATATGGATTCTGAGGGCACAGAAGGTGCTTGACTGACTGGTATTTTGGATATGCGGGTGAACTTTTTCTTCTTGACAGCTTTGAGGTTTTGTGTAATTTTTTTGTAATGCTTTTAAAGATATATATTTAATATGCTTTTATGGCTATTTTCTAGTGCTGCCAAGAGTAGCATTAATGGCCTTGTTGTAAAGAATATAGAAGCTTCTGAGTTGTAGTTGCTCAGAAGCTGCAGTTATTCTAAATAATTTCTCAATTTTTTTAGCCTGGTTATATGTCTGAAGGAAGGAGTTCAACACTGAGATTAGAGCACGTTTTTAACCAGTTGCTGAGTTAAACATGGTCATTCTTGGATCACATGTTGTAGTGGGAAAGCATGTTTTTGACTTGCCAGTGAGGTCAGTAGCAGTAGTTATTGAGACAATTGTAATTTCTGTGTCCAGAAAAAAATAATTCTCACCTTGTTTTCCACACAGCTTTAAACCAAATGAAGGTGTTGTGATTATCGGTGCAACAAACTTCCCTGAAGCATTAGACAAGTGAGTATAATGCACTAAATGTTCTACAGACCATGTAGTGAAAAACCCCTGCATTTTTAGAAAAGTTGCCTGTGATAATCTTCTAGTATTACAGCGTCATAGCTGGAGTTTTTCCTCTTAAAAAGGATGTGTATTGACCAGTTTTTGGCATTTAATAGGTTGCAGAGTTAAACATGAAGAAATAATTAATGTGTTTCTAAGCATTTAAAATTTCTGGAAGTTTTTCAGCCAGATTGATAAGCTGCATTCCTTGTTCACAAAGCAAAATTTTCAAATGCAAAAAGCCTTTTAAAATGAGTTGGCAATAAATGTCTTTTTACAAGCAGATAAGAAAAATATATTCTTTGCGTATGTTCATGAGACATAATCTATGTAGATATCTCTAGAAATAGCAATGGATTTTTGTTCTTTGATATTCATTAGTTAGTTTACTGCAGCGTTTTTGAATTTTTGAGTCAATGTACTAAACTGACATTTCTTTTAGTGCTCTAATACGTCCTGGTCGCTTTGATATGCAAGTTACTGTTCCCAAGCCTGATGTAAGAGGTCGTACAGAAATTCTGAAGTGGTACCTTAATAAAATCAAGTATGACCCATGTAAGTAAATATTTTACTGTAGTATCTTTTTATGTAACAGTTTTTATACTGGATCAGCCCCGTCATATTAGTCCTTTATTCCATCGGCAATTGCGGCTTTATTGTGTTAATAAAGAACAAAAAAATTGTCCAGTATCTAGTGTTTCTCTCAAGTCCCTAGGAGTTCATAGTGTCTTGAGAATAAGCTCAATTTCTTTTAAAATGGATTTTTTTGTTGTTTAATGCATAATTTTTAATAGCATATGATTCTTGCTTAAAATTTCAGGACCAATATGGACTCAAAACAAAGCCATTTTGTTTATTAGGTTTTTTTTCTCTCCCTACAGCTGTTGATCCAGAAATAATTGCACGAGGCACAGTAGGATTTTCTGGAGCAGAGCTTGAAAATCTTGTAAATCAAGCTGCCTTAAAGGCAGCCGTTGATGGAAAAGATATGGTAACCATGAAAGAACTAGAATTCTCCAAGGACAAAATTCTAATGGGTAGGATTTTATACAAAAGACGTACATGTATGTTATAGTACACACACACTGTGTATTATAAGTATGTTATATTACCTCACACAGAGGTTTTCTTGTGTGAGGAAGACTTTTACAGAGAAATAGAGAAGTTTTTCTGCTGTCGTGTTTTGGATTGTTGGGCTGTGGCTTTTTGGGGTTTTTTGTCTCTTTGTTTTTTTTAATTGGGTTTTATTTTTGTGGAGGATGAGGGTGGGGTGGTTTGTTTGTTTGGATTTTTTTTAACTGATAAAGTTTCCTATTAGTTATTTCTGAATAGTCTAGTCTTTTGAGACTAGAGAGTAGTATGTAAAATCTAGTGTGGGATACATTCTTTAAAATTTGATACTATTTTTAAAGTTAAAAATGCTGCATGTTATACTTCAGCTTAGAGGGAGACACAGGCTTGATTTCTTATCCTTCCCCTACCTATGATCAGAAGCCTGGACTTCTGTTTAACTTCTCATATGGTAGCACAAAGCTTAAACGTCTCAGACATAACCACTATAAATCTGGTCTGTTCATGCTTGAGAGAAGAAATGAAAATTTCTCAGATACTTAGACTGCATTTTAAATCTATTACTTTAAAAGCAACTTGTCTGTAGAATATGTTCGGGTCCATTTTTAGACATTAAAATCCAACTCGTAAACATTTTGCACTTAATAAGTGTTAGTTCCCTTTGATTACATGCTGTTCCTTGGTTGCTTTGTGCTCTGTTTGAGTGTATGTAATGTGTGGATTGTGGTGGCCAGCTGTACAAAAAGGTTAATTTAATGTTCCTCTGTTTAAGGACCTGAGCGTAGAAGTGTAGAAATTGATGAGAAGAACAAAACCATCACTGCTTACCATGAGTCTGGACATGCCATCATTGCCTATTACACCAAGGATGCGATGCCCATCAACAAGGCCACAATCATGACACGAGGAACAACACTGGGGCATGTGAGTATTTCCTGATCCAGCTTTTTTAGTATTTTAACATTTTACTTAGTTTATTAATATTTCGTTGTTTAGTTTTATTTTTATGTCGGTTTGGTGGTGTAGAGGAATTTGTAATGATGCTATTTGCTGTGATTATGTTCATGCATATTGTAGTCTGTTGAAATACTCAGTTTTGGGCAATCTCTTGGAAAACCCATGGTCATCTTTTCTGTGTGATAAAAAGCTTTCTTTCTTCATTTTGTACTAAATTAGCATGCACTAGTATAACAGTTCACGTGTACAAGGAAAGAAATGTAAGTAAGTTTGGTTCTGCTGCAGTAAAAATAGCACTCAACAGCAAAATTTTGCAGAGTATCTGAAGGACTGGTAAGCAGAAGCTCAGCTGTACTTTTAACACAAACATCCTTTATCAGGTTGTTCTTTGTCCAGTGTGGCTTTTTTAAACTTCATCAGTTACCTGTCTTGTTTTTAGCATGGATATCCATAAGTTTTTCTACTTTGCCTTTATCTGCCAAGCGTTTGAACAGAAAAATATTTATATTATGTCTCTTCCTGTTGACCTTGGAAAAAGTTAATGTGTTCAGTTAATGAAAACCACTGGTCTGAGTCCTCTGAGCAAGTTGATTTGTACTCAGTCCAAGTGCAAGGAATAAGGAGAAATTGATAGAACAGGCTGTGCTGTTTCTTCTGGTAGTGGGTGTAAGTTGCTCACATTGATGTGGTGCTCAGGGTCTGAGGACGCTGTTTCAGTGGTTCAACTGAGCACCTCCACGCAAACCTGATGAATGCAAATACCAGGGGCAGGCCAGAGCATGCAAAGTGTAACTTAAAATTGTTCTCGGCTTTGGATATAAATAAGAATATTTTTGAGATTACTTCAGAATTTCTTCAGTTTTTGTTACTTGACCACAATTCTGTATCCTATAGGTGTCTTTGCTCCCAGAAAATGACAGATGGAGTGAAACTAGATCCCAGTTGCTTGCACAGATGGATGTCTGTATGGGAGGAAGAGTAGCAGAAGAGCTGATATTTGGAAGTGATCACATCACAACAGGTCAGCTGATCGGTAGTTAAAAGAGTTTTTGATCAAGGCTGTGGACTGGCACGTTTAGCGTGGTTTCAGTAATGTAAGTTAGATCTGTTTGCTCTCTAGGTGCTTCCAGTGATTTTGACAATGCTACTAAAATTGCAAAACTGATGGTGACTCGATTTGGAATGAGTGAGAAGGTAGTATCATCAATCCTTTAATATTTGTATGGAGCAAAACCAAGTTCTGTTCTGTAGCTAAAGCCTATTTGTCTGTCAGTGATCTCTGAGATTAGGGTAAGTAGTTTTCACAAAAAGAGTAAGCCTTATGACCTGATTTGCTATAGAGAGCTCAACTAGAAAACCTGTATATTTGACAGTTTAAAAAATTACCTTGCAGGATTTCCACTTCAAAATTGCCTTGAAAATTACTAATATCTTCAGAAAATAGTTATAATAAAGCCAGGCGTTTCGGAGTTGAGGATAATTTTGAGTCTGGGAGGGTGAAGGGGGTAACAACAGTGAGTTTTCTAGACTTTCTTTAGAAGCTTCTTTAGTCATGTTTATTGTCCATCAAGTACTAGTAGTCTAGGCATTTTGCTTTGGTTTTTAAGTAAGAAAGCACTTAGGATCTGTACTGTGACCAACTGAAACAGAATTCTGCAGTAACTACATAGTTGGCGAATAGGCTTCTTGTTTTGCTTCTGCCGAAAGCACTTCAGCAGGCATTTGACTCATGATTTTATTTGTTTGCCTGCAGAAGCACTAGGTGCTGAAACTCATACAGTGTTTTATGTGTATGACTGCAACAGAGGCAAGATAAAGCTATTTTTGTTGTTGTTTAGCTTGGTGTTATGACCTACACTGATACGGGGAAAGTCAGCCCTGAAACCCAGTCTGCAATTGAACAGGAAGTGAGGACGCTTCTACGGGTAAGCGCCTCTCCCCCTCCACTCTCATACTTCTGAGATAAACTGAACACCTGCTTGCTTAATTCATTTAAGTCACGTATACTGGTGAAAATACACAGGTGGATGAAAGTATTCCCAAGTATTTAATGTAGCTGCAGCTTTGAATCTCTGCACATCAAAACTTTTTTGTGATTATCATGCACAAGTAGTGTAAATCAAGTTGGTGGCATTGGGCTCTTTAACATAGTCCTTAACACTTCTCTTATATTTGGTCAGGATTTTTATTTTGCATATTCAATTCACAGGAAAAGTATGGCTACAAATTGTTTTAGAACAGATGTGAATGTGTTCTGTTACTTTCACATTTCATAACTCCCAAGATAAGTAATTTTGTATAAAATCACAGGAATTGCCATATCAGATCAGAGCGTTGCCTTCAGTATCCTGTTCCTCACAGGGATCAATGTCAGATGCTCAGGGAAATTTGTAATATTTGATAATCACTGAACTTCCTGGTCACTGTTCTGGTAATCTGAATTAGTTTGGTACAGGCAGGAGAATTACTTATATAGTAGTAACATTTAAATGATTAACACTTCTGCTGTAATTGTTGTTGAACTGACTTGGCCTTGTGAGAACTGCCATGATAGAACTAAAAGTTGAAGCTGGTAATGCTGGCATTGTGCATCTCCTTGCAGCAACCGGTGACTTTCAGTAGCTGGTAGCTTTCAGCTTTCTAAAACTACATAGTATTTTGAGTTTTATAAGTTTTAAAAAACGGTAGTCTTTGAGGAACAATCTGTGAAGGCTGTAGCTTTCACAGTGCAAAAGAAATTATTTTGTTATAAAAATCAGGAAATTTTCAAATCTAGTAAGTCTTTTCTAAGTCATATGTAACAATACTAAGGTTTGTCTCAGGATTTTGTTTTTATGCCTGCTTGCGCAAAATGCAAAGGTGGCATAAACCGTTTGGGTTTTTTTCATTAATTATGCCAGCTGTATTTTAAATCTCTGTGAGTCAGGAGTTGTGCTAGCTTTGAAATATAAGGCATGGTTTCAAATGTTTGTCTCAAGTTGTATTTACCTGGAAACAGTTTTCGAAGTGGAATCTTGCTGTTGTTTTTGTTCTAAAGTCTTAAAATCTCCTTCTACCTGTTCTTAATATTAGGACTCCTATGAGCGAGCGAAGAATATCCTGAAGACTCATGCAAAAGAACACAAGAATTTAGCAGAAGCTTTATTGAAATATGAGACTTTGGATGCCAAAGAAATCCAAATTGTTCTAGAGGGGAAAAAACTAGAAGTAAGATGATAACTTCTGGGATATGTAACTGATAATCTGAAGAATGTACATCTAGCGATGCAGTAGTCTTACGCAGCATAGCCTTTTTTTCTCTTCCTGATGTGTGTATGGCATTAGTGTCACTTTAATATTAGTCTGTCTCTTGTGAGCTTCTGTTACTCATCTATTTGTTGTGTCTCATCAGAATAAGAGACAAAATAAAGCAAGTTCCTCATCCTCTGCTCCCTATACTCTTTGCACAAGAAGTTATTCAGAAGGATAAATCTCAGGGTTGAATTCAGCATTTTGATTCAATCAAATGTGTTGAAGCTGAGAAGGAAAACATGCAGATGCACTGGTGTGTGTTGGCACAGCTTCCTGGGCCATGCTGCTACATGTGCGTTTGAAGTGATACCTCACAATATGTGCTCTGGAATGTGTTAAGGAGAGTGACAGATTGAGATGTAAAGCAGTAGGATGTCATGTAGCTATTGCTCATGCTCTGTTTGAGGCTAGAGACCGCTACTACAGGTTTTTTATCTAGAAATGTAACAAAACATCTCAAAGAATGAACAAGCTACATTGTGAGAGCACCATGCTAGACAAAAATATTAGTGGTCATGTTTCTAGTACTCTCGGGGTTAAAATACACACATGTATGGCTGGGAGAGAAATTTTAAAGCAAAACCAACAGGCTAAACGTGTCTCAGCCTCTTTGGACCATGTTTTGGGTAGAACCGTAGCAGGGATAAGAAAAATACCTGTGACCTCTGATGTGCTGCTGACAAGTTTCTTAAAATTTTTATTACTGCAGTAGACAGATGACAGTGCTTTTACACTGCTGGAGATTCTACAGAACTAGTTTCTATTAATACTATGTACGGGCGTTTGATAATCCAACAGATAATCTCTTTGAAGAGGACAGCATTGCTCGCTGAAGAGTAATTCAGAAAATGTTTGAAGCATGTGTTGTTTCAAGTAACATTCCCAGTTCTGTTCTATGGTAGAAGTAGGGAAATAAAACCTTTTCTTTCAACCCTTACAGAAACCTCGGGAAATTCTAAGAAAATACAAAAAAGGTTTTGAAAAACAAGAGCAGTTTCCAATCAAGTGGAAGTGATGGCTAGCAATTATATGCCAGTATTCTTCTGATCTCATGGAACTGGTTTTTAGGAATAACACATCTTGATCATAATCCTTCTGCACAATCAGTTGTAGCCTTGTGGGATTACAAGCTTCTGTTGCAGAGAGGGCATATATTAGCATATTAATGTCGAGGGTTACCATACTTGGACATTTACTGGCACCAGCCCAGCTGTTTTAATGGGAATGGAAACTGGTAGCTACACCTAAAACTAGAAGTAACATAGTATTTTAGAATTTTCTGAGTGTAATGCTTGATTATAACCTAGGTTTTTTAGTAAGAATACATGCTTCTTTTTTTTTTCTCTTTCAAAACGAGATCAACTTTCTTTTTGCCTGTTTTTGTCAGCTTACTATAGCGACCTCCCGCTCGGCGTGGGAGAACTTCGAAATGTTATAAAACAGTATAGGAAATGTCTAGGCTGACTAGTTACAGTTGTACATGTATTTCAGAAATATGCCAACAGAAACAGAAATATACTGCATATGTGGCATCTGTTTTTGGAGTAATAAAGGTTAATTTTAATTATGCACATTGGTTCTCTTTTTATTCACTGTAAATTGCTATAAAATGTAATACCAAGTTCCCTAGTATGTAAATGGAGGTGTATAAAACATTTAAAATTGTAAATAAATTTAAGAATTAAGGCAAAATTGCACTCTCTCTACAGGAGACTTCTAGGGAATGTTCTCCCTAGAAATTCACACCTTTTTTCAAATGCTGCTTCAGTAGTGGGACTTGAAAGGGATCTTTTCCAGCTAAATAACGTGAATTTACATTTAGAAAGAGAAGCAAAAAACCCTTTTCGTGTTTGAAGTTACTGAAATCTGTACTGAATGATCTTGTTTTGGGTGGCAAGTCCTTGAAGTCCAACTTATTTTTCTTATTCAAAAGCTTCTTGCTATATGCATAGAAGTAGGATAGTCTCAAAAAGGAAAAAAAATAGTGATATATCACTGGGTCATGAAAGATTGTTACAAGATTAGCCATAAAGTGTAAAAGGTATCTTTGCTTTCTGGCCAACTTAACAACACAAGTGCTACTGAAGACTTTACTGTCTGTCATTCCTGGCTGGTTTTGTGCATAAAACACCTGCGGCATTTCCAAGAAACTTGTCTGTTGAGGCATTGGATTTGACCGCTGGTGTTCTTGGGAGCATCTGGGAGCTGGAATTTCTCCTTTCATAATTACTGGGCAGAGATAGGAGAGCACTGGATTGGGTTTGTGTGGCAGGGTTGTTGTAGTGAGGAGGCTACATGGGTGGCATCTGGGAGGAGATGCCAGAGGCTTCCCTGTGTCAAATAGAGCACTGCCCTGTCCAGGACCTACCCCTGTCCAGGGCTGAGCCCATCAGCACCGGTGGTAAGGCCTCTGACACAACACACTTATGAAGGGGAAGAAGCTCTGCTCAAAAGCAGTTGTAGCCAGAGAGAGAGGAGTGAGTATGTGAGAGAAACAGCTCTGCAAACACCAAGGTCAATGAAGACGTAGCAGGGTGAGAGTGGGACTCCTCCTTGCCCTGAGGAGGGAGGAGTGGCAGAGACAACCTGTGATGAGCTGACCGCAACCCCAATTCCTGTCCCTGCCCCCGCCCTTACTTCTTGAGGGGGAGGAGGTAAAGAAAAGTGGAAGTGAAGTTGAAAACAGGAAAGAAGCGGGGTAAGGGAAGAGGTGGTGGTAAGATTTGTTTTTATTTCTGGCTTGATTTGCAATCAACTAATTTCCCAAGCTCAAGTCTGTTTCGCCCGTGACCGTAAATGATGAGTGATCTCTCCCTGCCCTTATCTCAACCCACAGGCCTTTTGCTGTTTTCTCTCCCCTGTCCAGCTAAGGAGAGGCGTGATAGAGTGGCTTTGGTGGGCTCCTAGTGTCCACCCAGGGCACACACACCATAACCACAAAAGCAGCTTCCAGAAATCAGTCAGAGGGTGAGAATAACCTCAGTACCTTTAAGTAGGAACAGCCTCCTGCTGTTGAAAATGGGGCAGAGCTAGGTGCTTAGATGGACTGTTCGCTTTTTAAATACGTCTAAAGTGGTCACAAGCAGAGTGACACATAAGAAATTCAAACTTGGACATAATTCTGAATTTTCTGTATTCCTGAGGCTGGCATGCCGGAATTCTACCAGCAAGCTTAATACAAAGGAAATACAAATTTCCAGTGAAAGTTGTGGCCTGCTCCTTCTGGCTGCTTCCTACTCTGCGATGACCTGAGTCAGCTGAAATGTCAGAAGAGTTTTCTAAACCCTTTAAACTGGCTGTGAAGTTAGAGCAATCAAGCCATTCCTAACTTTCTGCTCTCTTGATCTGCTTGGAAACTTTGGCTAGAAGCAAGGAGAGCTCTTTTTGCTTCTAAAACATGGCCAAACAACATGATGAGAGGTGAGAGTACACACTTTAAATAGGCCTCTCTACTTCCCTCAGAAGGTGGTTTCCCTTCACGTTTTCCGAAAGCACAACTCACATTCTAGTGTTTATTAAGAGGCCTTCCTCTGGTGTTAGTCGACATGAGAGCATCATCTGCTCCTTCCACAGCATCGTCAGTGCATAAATGGCTGCAACATTTGCCATCAGAGCACTGGTATTGACCATGAAACATTTGATGGGAGAAGGGGGTACTCTAGTGCATAGGGTTGGGGTTTTGTTTCGGTTTTTTCCCAAATCTAGCTTTGTGGTTAGTGCCCTGTCCTGGAAATTTAATGCTGCTAGCTGTAATTCTGAGATTCAGCACTGGGTTTTGACATTGAGCTCAGGAGTAGATTTCTTCTAAGATTAATAAGAGTTTCCAGTCTTTCACTACTCTTTCAAAAACTGTTCTGGAGGAAACAGAAGGATACTGCCCTGTCTCATGAGACTCATGAGACTCATGAAACTGGCCAGAAATCACAGAAAACAGAGGCAGACCCTGTCACACTTGCTCAGTCTCTCAGAAGAAACCCTCCAGAGCAGGAGATTTGGACTTGAATGGTTTAATAAGCTCTACAGCAATTTTTCCAGAATTACAAGCATCAGTTACCATCATCCATTTATTTCCAATGGGTCATTCATGATATTGTCAGTAAATTATGAATTGCCTTTCACCTACTGTCCTGTCCCTACAAGTTAGAAGACCACTTCGTATATTCTTAGTTCTTATTCAGTGAAAGCTCCTCTGCTCTATCAACACATCACAGGACAAACAGAATGGAATTCATGAGTTTACAGTTTTAGGGCTGATCTGCTTAAACTGGAGTTGCTTTTTCACTTTGTCCTGAATCAGGATGTGATTCTCTCTAGTGAATCCTTGCCCTCTCACACCATGGCACAGCATCTCCCAGGGTGGTTACTCAGGAGATCCACGCAAGTTCAATAACCTACAGCACGTCCCTTTGCAAACTGCAGCCAACAGAAGCTATATACAAACTTCTTAAAAGTACCAGATGCTCAACCTTAGCTAGAAAACAGGACACCAAGAAAAGGGTTTGAATAGAAAATGTGAGTCAGCTTGGGGCGAGTCTTCCCCAAGAGTTTCTTGTGCAGCATTAGGACCAAGCAGATTTTGTCCCCTGAGGGCTTATGAGTTATTTGCAGTCTGAGACAGTTCTGACCTTTTGTAATCTTGCTGTAAAACATCCAGATTTGAGCCTCTTGGGCAAAAATTGTCTTCCAGTTCAGTGTTGGGATGAGTTACAGCATCAAGGCAAACAGGTGGAAAATGCAGTCCGGTGGAAGTTACTCTACCCCACTTTGAACATGTCCTGACAAACACGTCACATAGTCCATTAACCTGATGCAGTGGTCAGTGTTTATAATAATTTTAATACATTCGGTAAACACAAAAAAATATTTAACAACATTAAGATGTTGAGGAAAGAACACACAAAAATGAGAAATACAAATGCAATCTGTAAGTTTTAGTTTCTTCTGTTATTTTTCTTGCCTGGCTTTTCTGAAGCCTTTGCTTCCCTGTTGTGTTTATTTTTTTGTCCTTCATTTTCTTCATGTCTTATATTCCCTGACAGTCATTGCAATTGAAACTACATATAATAAATATAAATTATAATACATTAAACTTAGCCATGAACAATCTTTATAATTTCTCAAGCTCTATTTTTTTAGATTTGGTATTGGGTGATCTGCCAAAGTTTCCAAAAAATGTTAAGAACACTGGAATAAAAACAAGACCATGAAGAGCCCCAAACAAAATGACAAGGAACATGATCTTGAAGAATGTCCTAAAGATGTAGGTGTTTGCTGCAGCCAGGACAACTACTCCTAATATCGTAGAAACTGCACCTTGTAGTACTGGGTAACCTAGCAGGGACAGGGCTTCAATTGCCCTTTTATTGGCTGATGACTCTCCACTTGCAACAAAGGCATAGGAAATATGAGCAGAAAAATCTACTGAAAACCCTATGCAAATGACCAGGTTGATCATGGATATGGAATCGAGATTGACGTTCCAGAACGTCATGAAACCAGCAACACCAACTATAACAGAGGTTATAGCAAAAGTCACCCACAAGCAGCACAAGGGGTTGGGAATGAGCAGAAGGGAGACGACGAGCATCGCCCCGGCAGCCACGACAACGTTCTGAACGGTGTTCTGCACTATCACCAGGTACTGGTCGTAGTAGATGAACGCTGGGTGATACACCTGCAGTGGAATGCTGCACTGCTTGGCTGCCTCTCTTAACTGATTGAGGAGATTCTTCTCATCAACGGCTGACATCACATTCACTGTCTGGATGAAGAAACGTGAGGCTTCTATTTCATCCTGAGTCTTGTTTATGTCCCACTCAAAACTGGGATTAATTCTGAACAGTATAGCTAAGTTATTAAAGAAGTCAGTCTTACTGGTTATGTTTACCAGCCCCCTTTTGGCAAGTTCTGTGTATACTCTCAGCCACGACTCTGAGTAGTTCTTATCTACGTAGGAAATGTTCTCTAAATTCTGTGCACAGCTCTCAATGCCAAGACGCACCGTCTCGTTCCAGTAATCTGCACTCTCAGTAATGACAGCCATGACCCTGGGTCCATATGTCGAGAAGTATTTCTCATCATCATCATAGTACGGAATAACGTAGGAGTCATCGTTTGCCAGATTTCGGAGGTCGATGCCTTCCCTGATCTGAGTACACCCATAAACACTGCCGCCCAAATATGCTCCGTAGAGCAACACCACGAGCAGCTTGATCCATTTATTTGTAACAAAAGGGCCATAATACTTTTTAAAGAATATACTCATCGGATGCTCACCTTCTGGCTGAGACGGCTGCCTAGAACAGCTGCCAATACAGCAAGCATTGTACAAGCAGGAGTTCTCAGCCTGATCTTCACCTCCTCCCACACGCATACAAGTCAGCCAGTGGCGGTTCCCTTGCTCCCGTTTGTGATTTAATACCAGAACTGCCCCAAAGAAGGTCATGGTATACACATAGCAGAAGACAAAAGCTGTGCCTGTATAGAGACAAAAAGACCTCACGGATGGAAAAGCAGTCCAGGTGCCAATGAAGAAGGCCAAAACATCTGTAAGAGTGGTGATGGTCACAGAAAGCGCTGCCTCTGAGTAAGTCTCAGTCAGCAGAGATTTAACACTGGATTTCTCCTTTTTCCTTAAACTTTGTTCCCAGGAAGCAATCATGATGAACATGTCATCAACGCCAACCCCTGCAAGAGGAGACACTGTTAACGCTGCACTGCAAATGGCAGCTTCCACCAACACCCAACAAAACTACGTTATTCACATTTCAGCCTGCATAAAATTTTGAAAAAGGAAGCTGGGCTATTAACACTGCTCTAGCCTTGATGCAACTTACAATGAGAATCTGGAAAACAGATCCTTTGTGTGTAGCTGAATGTATTATCTTTCAGCACCTCCTGGTGACCTGATGGGTTGTTGATCCCTCACCGACTCTGCTGAAGGACTGAGCACACCCACTGTATCTCTGACAAGTGTCTTGTAGCCAATGTCCACGTGTCCCCTGATATAGACTTCACAGATTTCAAAGCATCACATATTCTGATGCTCAACTATTCTTATCACTGGAAGCATCCCCCATTATCTCTGGAATCTCTTCTTCAGCACTGCAGCAACTTAAACCAATGATTTCTTGTTCTGCCTTCAGAAGACAGGAAGAGCAGTTGCTACCACACGGGAGAAGAGTGATTCCGGTTTTCCAGTGGCTCACTTTTTAATGCTCTTTGCCCTCCACTTCTCTCCAGTTTATCTTTCAGCACTTATTCACGATTTATTATTCATTTATCTTTACATTTATACTGATGCACTCACAAATATTACCCACCAGATCCCTGGGAAACCCTGCCAGGAAGACTGGATCCTGGGCTTGGGTTTTTGCTAAGATGGCAGAGTAAGTGAGCTGAAGTTCAAAAAGGAAGAGCCAACAGGCTTCTCTCAGCTCTGCTAACTCTCAAGCCTTTAATCACACACCTTTCAGTATTTTGCCAGTGTTGTCAAGGGCTCTTCTATTCACTGAAAATTAATGACACAAAAGGGAAAGCAGGGCTGCACGATCAGCAAAGTGAGAGTCAGCCAAGCACAGAAGAATAGATGAAATCACTACCTGCTACCTGAACAGGCAATTGCCAGTAAACATTCAAAGATGAATTAAGCAGCACATCATAAGGTACTACTGGGTAGCAGCGAGCCAGGCTGCTTCGGAAAGCAAGCAGCCTTCAAAGCAAATCCTCTGATGTACTGAGAATTTGTTTGCTTTAACGCAAGGAAGACAAAAGTCTGCATGTTATTTCTGAAGATCTGAAGAGACTGTCTTAAGCCCTTTCCCAGGTATACAAAAGGGTCTTTTTGATAGTCAGAGCCATTGCAATTGATGAGCAAACAAAAGTAAATAAAAAATGCACTGGAATTATGCAGGAAACAAAGAAACAATGCCTGCCCTAAGGAGCATTTGCACTGGACAGCTAGGATGATGCACAGCCTCTGTCAACCTGGGAGCTCCATGTATTTTCCTTAGCACAACACCAAGCCCAAGAAAACGTCAGATGAATGCATCGTATAGGAGACCAGGAAGGATTTAAAAAGCGGTAATTTATTTGCAGCAACATTATCTAACGGTATTTGGAAATTTCAGGACTGGCTGTTAAGCAGTCCGTGCAACAAGGACGCAATGGTACCAACGTCCTTGGGTTTTTTTGGGGGGTGCTGCTTGCACAAACGGTGCATCACTTCAGTTGTGTAGCTGAATGAGACTGGTTAGTACAGAAATGTTATATTGCAGAGGATTAATCATCCTGGCTGCATTTCCAGGGACACCAGAACAATGCCTGAAGTCCTAACCTTACCACTCTCTCATTTACAGTTTTCCTGCTGTAGCAGTGGATCTAGATCAGGCCTTGTCTTCTGGGGAAAGCTGCCCTTGCACCAGAACCCATCTCCAGTCCCACTGTGGGCACGCTGAGCTGAGCTGAGGAGCTTACCCGCCTATAGGTGCTCTGAGGAGGCTGCACCTCTGGGTATTTCCTCCACTCGCTTCAGGAGAAAATGTTGCATTATCTGACATTCACATCATAAAAGACTGACACCATTAGGTTGTTTTAACTTCACTTTAGTCTTTGTATCTGAATCCAACTCACTTTTTCTACTTACCCAGAATCAGGAATGGTGCATTTGCTACAGTGACCACAAACGGCACTCCACAGAAGAGCATCAATCCAAAGCTGCTTAATACAGCTAAGCCAGAAGAAAGCACTCCACAGCTTGCGAGCCAGATATTATTTCTTATACAGCTCAGTCTGAAAATATTTCAAGGAATATCTTAGTTATGTGTCAAGTACTTCACCAAGGTGTTTGGCATGACAAATGCACAGATACAGTGATACCCTCTCTCAGAAGAACTCCTAATGAAAGCTGCTAGCAGAGCTCCCAGGTGCCAGCATTGCACAAAATTAATTTCTCTAAGAGGTTTTATACACATTATTACCACTGCCCAACTATATTTGGAAGAGCAAAGATGTGTACTGATCTTTGCATCAATAACAAGAGATGGCAAAATAAGGACACGTAAGCTCTACCAGCGATGCTAGACTTAGGGTGACCCAAAAAACTGGTGAATTTCTAGAAGCTCTTTGATTTTACATGAGTTCTTGCTGTAGCATATGAGTGGAAGCACCTTTCAGGCAGTGAGTGCTGTGTAGAGAAACTTTCTCAGCAGGCAGACTGGCTACCAGCCTTTTGCCAAGATGCCCCTGAGGGCTGGCTCAAGCATTCCACAAGAAGTGCTTTAATAGATATGATGCTTGATGCAAGCACTAAACCAGGCCACTCGCCCTGCAAGTAGAATTTCTTTTGGAAGTACAGGACACAAACACTGCTGTACAGTTGTTGAGTGTACAACGGTTCACTTTCCATCAGCACAAAGAAAGAGCAGATTAAGTTCTCTGTGGACAGCGGTTAAGGCTCTGATTCCACTAGCAAGCAGAACAACTAAAGCTGTACCCAGACTTGCAGGAATCTATGAAGCTAGTGCGCATCCACCTGAACCTTAACTAAGTACCGAACACTTGTTCAGGTTTTCATCTGCCATCTAAGCAGCCGGGAGATACACACAGGTAGACAAGAAAAAGCAAAGAAATACATTTTGCCTATAAAATGTCACAGGAAGTCTGCAGCTTCAAGAACACCTTCACTCAGCAAAAGCAGAAACCAAGTGAGGGAGGTAAAGAAGAGCACTGTTCACTGAGCCATAGCTTAGAGGCATTTTACCTTAGGCAAGAGCAGACTGCGAAGTTTATTGTTAAGAAATACGTTATGGAGAAGAGCGGGATCACACTCTTGGTATTTCCTTCAAACTCCTGTTGTCTGGACAGCGAGGTAAAGTAGGTCACCTGCCGTTAAAACAACAAGGAAAGAAACGGTGAAGCACTTTTCTTCTTGGTCTTTGTACGCGTGCGCAGGCAAGGCAAAACATCCCGTTGGCAGAGGAGCATTGCCCTGGCCCTCGCAGCCAGCCCGCCCGCCTTCTCCTGCCACCGTCTCTTTTCCTCTCCTTTCGGCGACGGAGCTGCCCGGACATTTCGGGCTCGGCGGCTCCGCACGGCGGTACCCGCCGCCCCTGCGNNNNCGCACGGCGGTCCCCGCCGCCCCTGCGTTACCTGAAGGGAGCCGAGGCGCAACTCCGCCATTCTGGACGAGATGTTCCGCAGGAACCTTTCCAGCCACTGCCGGCTGTCCTGCGCCTCGGGGCCGTCCTCCCGCAGGTAATACATCAGCTTCAGGGCCCGCGCCCTCCGCACCCGCCCGTCGTCCACCTCCACGCCGCCCAGCGCAGCCCCCAGGAAGACGCCGTCGTTGACGGGGAAGCGGAGGCTCCCCGGGGCGGGCGGTCCCGCATCGCCCCACCGCGACAGCAGCGGGTTGGGGCTGGCGCAGCCGCCGGCGGTGCGGGCGCAGAGCCGCTCGTACTCGGCGTCGTGCACGGTCGCGTTCAGCC
>VZTA01012685.1:0-39799 GCA_013398855.1 Mohoua ochrocephala | reverse complement strand
TGGGCGAGGCGGCCACGGGCTGCCGACGGCAGCTCCTCGCCGCGGGCGCGTCCCACGCCGGGGCCCGACGGTGTGGTCTGTGCCGGCGCCGGAGGAGAGGAGAGAGAGAGGAGAGGGAGAGAGGACAGAGAGAGAGGACAGAGAAAGAAGAGGGAGAAGAGCTCAGCCCCGCCCTCTGCCCGTCAGGACCTCGGACCGCGTTTTTCAGCGGGCGCAACCGCCCCCGCCGTGACTCAGCGGGGCTTCCACCGCCTCCCCGGGCGGGCAGGAGGAGCCGGGCGGGCAGACCGGGCTCCCCGCGCCGCGCCGCGCCCCGGGTTCGTGTCCCCCCTGCCCTCCGTTTCCCCGCCGGCTTTGGTTCCGCGGGGTCCGGCCCGTTTGCAGCGCCCGCCGTGCTGAGCCGCTGCCTGGAGCCCGGCTCTGGCTCCGTGCAGACCCTGCCGCTTCCCGGCAGGGCACCACGCCCACATATCATCCTCTAGACGTCATTGGCTTTTGTAGTGTTTTCCCCGAAGCTGCTGCAGTCGTTACTTCACTACTGTGCATTATTCTTCTATCTAAGAGCAAAACACTGACAGTGGTGGTGTACATCTTGCAGTGTTTGCTCTCTCAGTGTACAGGTTTATAAAATGGGAAAGTGAAAGTGGAAGAAATAAAAGACTTCAAAACAAGGGTTAGCGATTCCAATTGGCAAGTCACGAGAATATCACTAGTGTGATGTGCCAGAGCTTTATGCAGTAGCAATGATAGAAAGGATCTTTCCAAATCCAAAAACTATCCTGGTGTTCTTGACACTGGTGACAGTGCAATGAGTGGTTTCAGACTGAGAAGAACATTAAGCTCAGACGTGACAGTGTTAGACAGGTGTCCAGACAAAATGTCACAGGCAGGCACTTCTTCTCCTTGCCTTTCAAAGAAGCAACTCTCTCCTCTCCTGCCAGCACTGGCAGAAAAGTTGTAGGTATTTTTCTCTCCCATCTAAGGAAGACAGGCTTGGCATCTGTGTGTGTAAAACAGCCAGCCAGGCTCTGAGCAGTGTTATGTATCTCCTGCTGTGCTCAGCACCCAAGGCAGGTTGGATCCTGGTGTTTCCCTTTTCCATGCACAGGTGTTCTGAGACAGGTATGTCAGACAGGCACTTAGAAGCTATTTCCTGTAGCTTCTAACTTGTTGAAACCTAGGAACTGGCCTGGTGGCAGTAGCTACCTAGTCAGGGCACCCACTGGGCACAGGCTAGTGCCTTTAGGTTAACTCTGAGGCTTGGGGATCTGGCCTACAGCATGGACAGATGGCTCCACCAGCTCTCAATTCAGAGTGGTGTTCAAGCAGGTAGTACATGCCAGTCTTCTCCCAGAATCTGAATTCTTGTCCTTGCTCCCTGACCTATTCATGCACTTTTATATTAAGCTCTAACATGATGAAATATGCTCCTTGGGGCAGGGCCAGGAACTATTCATAGGACTTCCAGCAAGTCAAGCTTTCTGGTATCTTTTGGGTGAAGGCACAATCTCTCTATTGTTATCTTGCATTCGCTGGAAGTTTCAAAATGAGTGTCCAGTGAATTACTGTTTGGCCTTGCTTCCTTCCTTCCCTTCCTTCCTTCTGCTTGTATAGTACATCAGGGACTAACACTCCAATTTCCATGCCAAGTGTATAATAAAACTGTGATTTTTTTGCAGACCCTCTAAGTTTTGTCATTTCTTTCAACCATGAGCATTTACAAATCTTGGGTTCTCCCTTCCCTTTAAGGGTGTGACGTCCCTTTTTTGGCATCACGGACAGGATATCCTCCTGAATATATTGGGATATCATCCGGGAATTCCAGACAGATAATGATGGGAAGAATATAAGGCGTGCCCAACTCCCCCAGGCACGGAATGTGCAAGTGGAAATTGGTATAGCCCTGAGGCAGAGGTTAAATAGATAAATGTGGTGTTAAGCGAACACAAGGTATAGAAGGGGAAAAGTAAAGCAGTTTTATGTGCAATTTTTTGCCCAACAGGAGAGGTATGCCAACAGGCAGAGGGAGAAATGATTGGATCTCTGTAGGGTTTGGTGAAAGGACTGCAGGATCAGTTAAATGAGGGAGGAAATAGGGTTCGGTGGCAGGTGTTGCTTGCTGCCGAGCGCGATGGTGAAAGGCAGAGTAGGCTGCGGGCTGCTCGCTGCTGACCTCCGCCAGGTAAAGGGAGAGGCTGCCGGCGGAGGCATTGCTTGGAGCGCTTCAAGGGGCTGCAGGCACGGGCTGCTCGCAGCTCGGCAGGGTCGGGAAGCGGACAGTGAGCTGCAGGAGGAGCCAGTGCTTGCGGAGCGCCATCGGGGAAAAGAAAAGAGGAGGAGGCACTGAGAAGCGGATGTCAGTTACTCGCTCTGCAATTAAACTTCATATTGAAAACATTCTGGGTTTTGATATTCCCTGCCTTTAACCGCTGCTGTGCTAAATTTTGCGAAACATCCTCAGGGGAGTCTATGGCACCTCTGGGAAAGTGCCTTAAAGCGAGGGTGGCAAACACTAAGCAGAAAGAGAAACAAGGCCAGGGCAGGAGGAGAAAGAGGGAAGAAGCCCACACTGGAGCAGGAGGAGGGAAGAGAGAATACCTGGGCAGGGGTTGGATCCAAGGTTTTGCTACAGCAGGAGCTGAAAGGTGCAGCCTGGAGAAGCTGCTGCCAGTGAAGGAATCAGCCACATGTGTGCTGGTCCCAGTCTCCTGTGCTGGCCACTGCCTCAGCAAAGGAGCTGAGCATGGCCTGGGGTGAGGGGACTGTGGAGCAAAAGGTCTGGGGCGTGGGGGGAAGACGTGTATGAAGGAAAGCAGGTTTTTTTCCTGAGAGTTGGTTAGGTTTTTTTAATCTCCCTTGATACCGGGATCTGTAATTAATAGATTGTTAATTGGCAAATAAATTAAATTCATGGAAATTCCCTGAAGGAGTAAACAGGTTTTGCCTGTGACAATATCTAACTGGAAATTCTCTCATACAATTTGTGACAGTTGGTCCTTGTTGGTCCCAAGATACGTCTGAGAGCAGCCTGGCTGTGTCTTCCCTGTACCTTCCCATCACATGTCTGAAGACAGCAAGAAGATGCTCCCCACCCGTGGTCATCTCCAGACTAGATCCAGGTCCCGTGCTCTGGCACACTGGGTGCTCCGGGACCCAGCCATCATGGTGCCCCTTCACTGGTCTCACTCCAGTGAGCCGGTATCTCTCTTGTACTGGGGAGCTCTGCCCTGAGCACTGTAGTGATGACGAGGTCTTGTGCTGAATGGAGGAAGATAACCACTTCCCTCGAAGTGCTGGCTACGCTCTTGCTAATGCAGCCCTCAATGTGGATGGCTGTCACCACCACAAGGTTGTGTTGTTGACTCATGTTCATGCACTGCTAACTCGTGCTTAGTTGTCTGGGTGGTGAATATAGACTTAAACTGACATGGAAATTCTTATGAAATAACGAGGAGGGGATGTCAACAAACTTAGCACTGTTTAGTTTCTCAGCTCCATGAGTAATTATTTCCAAGCGTGCATTAATGAAAATCCCTATCTGCTCTGTGTTTCATAGGAAGAAAATACCTTTGTGATTTCTGTCCTTTCAATAAATCCCGTTAGCCTAAAGTAATTTCCTTATACAACTGCAAAGATCTTTTGCAATCATGTTATTTGAAATAAAATGCCATGAGAAAGCATTTCATATAAGTTTTCCCAATTTCTTGAAAACCTTGTCAGGAATTCTAGCTTGTATGTTCTATCGTTTGGAATGTTTAGTTTACAAAGGAGACATGACAATTTTTCTGCACTTTATTTTAAGTTATGTTAATATTGTTCTTTAGCTACTTTTAATTTCTCAGCTGTCTGCTTTCATGAAAAAATAGGAAATCAAAACGTGGCAACTAATTGTAAAACAAAATAAATTTCACAGAATAGTTCTGGTTGGAGAGCTGTCTAGAGACCTAGTCCACCCTGCCCTGCTGAAGGGTCAACTAGAGCAGGTTGCTCAGGACATTGTCCAGTCCAGTTTTGAACATCTTCACTGGTGGATGCTCCACAACCTGTTCCAATGCCTGAGAATCCTCACTGTAAAAAGGTCTTGGTTTGATTCTTACTATAGAGGCAGTCTAGAAAAGTTGTAAAATCAGCTGTGAACACCAGTGCAGCTCTCAAGAAGCTAAGGAATTAATTCCTCTTGTTTGTCTATTTTCATAAAGTCTTTGAGCTCAGTGGTAGACTGTGGTGAAGTGCGGCACAACCAACTCTCAGAAAGCACGGTCTATTTCAATTTTGAAATGCGGAGCTGTGTTCTTACATCGGGAATGGATGTTTGTAGTTCCAAGTTCTCAGTCAGAGCATAGATGGCTTGTTTCTGACCCTCTCTTTGGAATGCCAGGACAGAAGGGCATTTCCAAGTGCATCCAGGCTGCCCTTGGAAAGTGCTTTGCCAATTGCGTGAGGCACACTGGACACTGGAGTAAAACAAAGTGACATCAAGAAGTCGTCTAACCCATTTCTTCCACCATAATGCAGCATAATTATGCTGGTGCCATCCCTGAAGGAAATTTGATGGACTCGATCTTTACAGTGTCCCCCACAGCACCTGACAGAGAAGTTGTATCCTATTCTATGCTATCCTATCCTATCCTACCCTACCCTATTCTTTCCATGCATGTGGAAAATGCAGCGCCTCAAAGCCCCGTGTCCAAAGGGAGCAGTTTAATTGTCAAGCTGGGGGCTGCCAGTGGGAGACGTGTGCCCTCTGTGCCTTCACCAGCCAGTGTGCAAGAAAGGATCACATTTCCCTTGGCCTTCAGGAAAATGCCCACAAAGGAGTGATGGAGGTGGCCAGGTGATGGGGGCAGCAGGATGGGAGGTGAATTCCTGTTTTCCTCTGGAGTGGCTTGTCTGTCTAGAATATAAGATTCCAAAGAGAGCCCAGAAGTTATTCTGGCACCAGGACCCAGAACTAAAAGACGTTTTTTGATGTTGAGGAGCTGCTTTTCCTTTGCTTTGGGAGCGCACAGTGATGCTGTGAAATTGCCCCGTGCTGGGTGCTGGCAGGATGAGTGGCTCCTCTGCTGCACAACGAGACTGCATTCATTTGATTTTTCATTTTTGTTTTTGGGAAGAATGAAGGTGCTTAAGTGTTTTAACTGTCTGGGTGATACTGTGGTTAGAAACTGTCTGTTTCAATTGAACATTATCATGATGAACAGAGTTTCAGCTTATCAGTGTAGGATACCAGAAAGGCAAGGTGAGCGGCCAGATTTTATTACTTTAATTCTGCAAGTATTTCTTTCCAAGCTGACTTAAAGAAAACTTCCTGTGTCCATAGTGATTTCATAATCATGGGGTTTCCCAAGAAGACTGTAAAACCCCTGGCAGGCGATGATAAGATGTAACATGGCACTACCAAAGAACTCAATCAACTTCTGTGTTTGTACATCCTTATAAAGGGCCCGTAACATTTCACTTTCCTTAATGTAAATAAATGATTGCCCAACTTACTTCCATGAGAGCTGCAAAAGGTTTGCCTCTCTGATCAGTTGTTATTACTAGGGAATATGTTATCTTTGTACATTCCTTTTCTATTGCGTACATGTTTATAAGTTTCCTCATAAAATGGTCACTCAGGTATCGAAGATCTTCAGGAACTGTAAGCACATTATTTACGGAGAAAACCACAGAGTAAAACTACAGTGCCTCTCTTTTTATTCTTGCTCTCATCAAGGAAATTGTCTGCTTGAAATTTTTTGGTAGCTTTTATTTTAAACACTATCTTATTATTTTGAATATTTATATGTCAGAGAATACTGATCGGAACATGAACTGAACTCTAATTTATTAGAGGTCAGAGACACAACAAAGATATTGCAGGGCTAATGTGAGCATTTATTCTGTTATCCATGGAGGGGATGACCTTTCAAATCCCTCTCCATTTCATTTACTGGAAGGAAATTTTATACTTCCCTGACAGAGATATTTCCTGCCAAACACACAACTAATGTAAGTATTGCCCTTCTGCTCCACAGTGTTTCTGTGCCAACAGGATATTAGAGAAGGTGTCTCCTTGTCAGGTTAATCCAGTTTCTCCTGGCATCTATCTGTTTATTATGGGTGTGCATGTCAGGGTAACATCTTCTTCTGTTGCTGGTGCAAATATGGAAGTCTGCTTGTCTGGCTCTATCTGTGCCTACATGTTTTTATCAATGTGTGGTTTTAAACTTCATTTTGTGAGCCAAAATATTTGCAGAGATGTCAGGACCTGCTTTACATACAATACAGCAGAACCCTGTAGAGAATTTCAGGTTCTTGCATTCCTGTCATCTTGGTAGTGTGTTTCCTAGAATGCTGACATGTCACATGGAGACTTCATATCCTTAGAAAAAAACCTTTTTGATCCCTAAGTATTGAGAGCCACATTCAATATTACTTCTCATAAATGAACTGGAGTGCATCCCGATCCCACCTTGGTCTTTGCCTTGTACTTTCATCTTTCTTCACCCTTTTCTTTTTCCTCACTGGTCAGCTACTGGAATATGGTCCAGGGAAATCACTCCTGTTCATTTAGCAGTGCTCTCAGATTACTAATTGTAATTACAAATGTAATGCTGGCTGCCTTCTTTTCCCTTTACTTTTCTTGGATAGGAATTATCCTCTAACTGAAAGAGTCTATTTCCTTCCTTTCCCAGCCATTCCTCATGGTCATTGCATCCACTTGGAGTGGGAGTGCAGTGACCACTTGCACTGGTCCCACAGCTGGCTCTCTTCAATGCTCTATTCCCTTTGTTGACCAGATGTCGTGATTTAACCCCAGCCAGCAACCAAGCACCACACAGCTGCTCGCTCTCTCTGAACTTCAGCTCAGGTTCAGACCAACATTCCAGCCTGTCCAGTGCAGCAGCACAGAAACAGCAGGAGCACCCTGGCCACCTGCCAGCCCAAGCACATTGCCTTGGCTGTTATCAAGATGTTCCCAGGCACAATTCTGTACGGTGGTAAGTAGCAGAGCACTACAGCAAGCAGCAAAAAGCAGTCACTAAGTAGCACTAGGCTCTAACATGCAGTCAGGAAAGTGAGCCCCATGGCAAGCATAGGTGCCCACTCATTACCAGCTAAACAGCACTAACGGATATCAATTCAGTCTAGCACATCCCAATCAGATCTGTCATTATCTCAAACCCTTCAAGCCCCATCTTGGGCATGAAAAAAGGACTGTCATGGTTTAACCCCGCTCAGCAGCCAAGCCCCAGACAGCTGCTCGCTCACTCCCTCACCTGCAGGATCAAGAGAGAAAATTGGAAGGATAAAAGGTAGAAAATTCATGGGCTGAGATAAAGACAGTTTAATAGGGAAAGCAAAAGCTGTGCAAACAAGCAGAGCAAACCAGGGAATTAATTCACTGCTTGCCATAGGCAGGTAGGTGTGTTCAACCATCTCCAGGAGAGCAGGGCCCTATCATGTGCAACAGTTACTTGGGAAGACAAAGGCCATCGCTCCAAATGTGTTGTGTCTCCCCTATCCCTTCCTGCTTTTTCTCCCCAGCTTTATGTACTGAGCATGATGCCATATGGTATGGAATATCCCATATATTGGTCAGTTTGGGTCACCTGTCCCAGCCGTGTCTACTCCCAGGCACCCCCAACTTCCTTGCCAGAGTGGCGGTACAAAAAGCAGAAAAGGCCCTGGCTCTGTGTAAGCCTCGCTCAGCAATAACAAAAACATCTCTGTGTTATCAACTCTGCTCAGCACAAATCCACAGCACAGCCTCATGTCAGCCACTGTGAAGAAAGTTAACTATCCCAGCCCAAACCAGCACACCAGATCTCCACAAGCTGTTAAAGGCACTTAGACACTCATCTCCCACAGAAGTAGATCCTTATACTGTCACCATCTAGAGTGGGTGGGCAGTTCTAGGTAAAGAGGCTTCAATTTATGTGTGCCAGATTAGTACGTAAATTGCCAGTTCACGTGCCTGTCTGCCATTTCTGTG
Organism: Mohoua ochrocephala; assembly: GCA_013398855.1. Classification (NCBI taxonomy): domain Eukaryota; kingdom Metazoa; phylum Chordata; class Aves; order Passeriformes; family Acanthizidae; genus Mohoua; species Mohoua ochrocephala. The sequence goes on along the minus strand of VZTA01012685.1, from coordinate 31,821 downwards.
AAGTCTGTTTGGAAGAACAATGTCTTCTAAAGAACTTTTCTGTCAGTAAAGCAAAAATTCAGCTGTCCAGTTTCTTCTGGCTCATTCTAAGGCTACAGGGTTACCAAAACAAGTTCTTAGGAAGAGCTAAATTTCCACAACCAGAGACTGGTGCTGAATGCTTCAATATCCAAATGGAGATTAGTGATGAGTGGTGTCATCAGGTGTCCCGGTTTGAGACAAAATTCAGAGGAATGCTCTGGGAGGAACGTCTCCTCTATAGAAGGCAGGTTACAGCCACCCCTCCCCCAACAGGTTAGAGAAAAAATTCCTCGAAGGAAAGTGAAAAAGGGAAAAAACCCTATTTATTTAACAAACACACGGGAAAAGAATAATGCTAAATAATAAAACTTCTTGCTGTGGAGAGAAAACCTGGGAACATTTTAGAGTCCTTTCTGTGGGTGTGGTCTCTCTCTCTCTCCTCTTTGGAGCTGGGTCGGCTTGGGCCCCTCTGAGCTGAGGTGTGAGGCCTCCCAGTGAGGTTCTGATGTTCTGGTGTTCTGAACAGTCCAGAAGAGAAGAAGGAAAAATCCAAAGTCCCAGGGAAACAAAGGAGTTTAACTCTCCATCTCTCTCCTCTGAGAAAAGGAGCCAAGAGCCGGGGAAAGCAGGAAGGTGCTGTCCTCTGCTCTGCAGCAGCAGGAACTATCTCATCCCCTGTCCTTGAACACAAAAACCATTTTGAAAAGTTCGTCTGGCTTTTTTTTTTCTTTCTCTTCCACCCAGTTTTAAAGACGAAGAAAAACACAGGAATCATGTCTGGGCATAGAGCAGGCAATAGGGGATACACATCATAAAGTCAGCCCAAGACATCAGGCTTCCAAATTGGGATCAGTAATATTTAATACTTTTATCAGTGGCATGGACAGTGGGGTTTAGTGCACCCTCAGCAGATTTGTAGATGTCACCAAGCTCAGTGGTGTGGTTGACAGCCCTGAAAGATAGGATGCCATCCAGAGGGAGCTGAACAAAGTTGAGAAGTAGTCCCATGGGAATCTCATGAGGGTCCACAAGGCCCAGTGCAAGGTTCTGTACCTGGGTTGGGACAATCTCTGGTACCAATACAGGCTGGAGGATGAAGGGAATGAGAGCAGCCCTGCTGAGACAACTTGGGGATACACTGGTGGACGAGTCTCTACTTAGCCAGCAATGTGCACTCGCAGCCCAGAAAGACAACTGCATCCTGAGCTACATCAAAAGATGTGTGGCCAGTCAATCAAGAAAGGTGATTCGGCTCCTTGGCTTTCCTCTTGTGAGACACCACTGTGGCAGTGTGGTCCCCACCCTGCCTTTTTCTGCTAAAGTAACAGCCACCAGTGGTGGTCGTGATGGCCGTGTCTGACTTAGAGATAACAACACAATAGCTAAGGGCCCTAAATCTTGCTCAACAGCTAACGGCAGTTAGTTTTGCTCAACAGCTCAGGGCTAGTTGAGCACGCAACAACCCAAAATATGGCTGGCATGTAAGTATGACTGTAAGTCAATCTTCTTATTCCATGAACAGTGGACAGCCTGGGCCCATTGAGCTGTCCTGCATGGGAGTGAACTGCATGCCAGGATCTCCCCTTGAGCAGGAATGCCTCTCAGGTCTAGTCCTCATGACTGAGAGACTTCTTGCTGCAACAGATTCTCGGTAAGTGATTAATAGCATGCTAAACTTTGAAATCATAGCTGAGTGATATAAAGGATTGATTGTGCACAGATTATCCTTGAGGCATTGACTTAGTCTGGGACTAAGTTTGCATCCAGCTGCATCTAAACTCCCCTCGGAAAGCAGTTTAGAAAGCAAGGGGGTCTTTCTGAACGTCGTGACTCAACAGGAGGGTGTTCCTGATGGTTCTGTCTGACTCTGTCTTTTATGCAGTAAAAAATCAAGTGTACCTTGAATTAAATCTTGTTAAACCACTGTCACATTTGCTATCAGACTTTGTTAAATTGCTTGTTTATATCAATAAACATATTTCTACTTCTCTCTTACGGGTGAAGTGCATCACTTAATCTGTGATACTGTCCTGGAACACTGCATTCAGCTCTGGAGTCCTCAGCACAGGAGAGACATGGACCTGTTCGAGGGGGTACAAAGGAGGACCACAAAAATGATCAAAGCAATGAAACAGCTCTGAGAGAGTTGGGGTTGTTCAGCCTGGAGAAGAAAAGGCTCCAGGAAGACCTTGTTGTGTCCTTTCAATACTTAAAGGAGGCTTATAAGCAAGACTGGGACAGATTTTTAATAGGGTCTGTAGTAATAGGACAAGGTCTCATGGTTTTAAACTAAAAGAGGGTAGATTCAGAGTAGATATAAGGAAGAAATTTTCACGTGAGAGTGGTGAAACACAGGAACAGGTTTCCCAGAGGGGTGTTGGGTGCTCCATCCCTGGAAACATTCAAGATCTAGTTGGACAGGGCTCTCAGCAACCCGATCTAGTTGAAGAGATCCCTGCTTGTTGCAGGGGGCTTGGGCCAGATGACCTTTAAAGGTTCCTTGCAACCCAAACTATTATATTTCAAATCACTTTGAGATCTCTTGCTTGATGGGAATGGCTTGAGTTAAAAAAATCAATAAATGAAAGACCAAGAAACCAACCCATTCTTCATTATTGGGAGGGCTGTTAGCTGATGTGGAACAGGACCTCCTGCAGAGAGGCAGACCAAAGGAGCAATTATTTTTGGCATGGCAGAACATTGCTGTTCCTCTCCCAAAGACTCCTTGAACACCTGTACTTACCTGTCTTCCTTCCTCTGTTTTGTGATTGCTCTCACAGGGAGTTCTCGTGGATCTGAGTTTGCTTTGCTAGGAGCCTACAGCACATATTACATCTTAGGAATACTTGTGTTAGTGAGAAGCTCTGTCTCTTAGTCTGCCCACTTCTTAGTCCCAGAAGTATCTCTACAGTGCAGTGCTTATCTGCATGACCAGTCATATGTTGACTGCTTTTTTCACTGTAAGTATGAATGTGTGTTATTGGTATATCTGAGATCCTGCAAGGATTATTTAATTCCTTTGTCTTTAGCAAGGATTATTTAATTCCTTTGATTTTATTTATCTCTCTGTTGGCTAACATTAGCCATTTGCACTTCATGACCTGGTGTATGTTTGGGAGGTGTGCATGTCTTGTGTGTGAATGTATGTGAAGTTTATTAAAATAGTTAAATATGTTACTGCTGCCTACAAGACTGACAATGCAACCTGTACATTTGGCCAGTTAGAGGCTCCCTTCAGTAATACCTATGTATGTTTAAACAGAGTTATATGGTTGTCTTACCACTTGCGTAAGACCCTCGTGAATTGCCAGAAGATTTAATTTCTGTGAAAACTTGTTTGCTGTCTGTAATCCTGTAATAGCCTGCCAATCTGCAAAGGCTGATACATGTTCTTAAGTTGAGGGCTGCTAACAGGTTTATAGGGACTAGGAAGAAAACCAGCTTTTCTTAAAGGAACAGTTTTGAGTTGATTGAGCTGTTATTTGAGGCCTCAGGCTGCAATTTATTAGCTGTCAAATAGAGAGCCTCTGCCTTACTTATAATTGTTTTGGTTGCAGGCTAAAACAAAATGTACACCATTTATTTTTGCATTAAAAGTCTTAATTGTTCAATAATTTAATACTGGAGAAAAATATAAATTATCTGCTCTTGAACATTAAGGAAAGTCAGTGAGGCATGCAGGGGTGGCAATGGCAAGGCCTGTGGCTGAGTGTGGATCAAAGGCTACAGGGGTTCCTGGTGCCAGGGACACCCGAGGCAGGGCAGGGAGCTGCTGCCTGCAGCCAGCAGCTTTCGTGGGACAGGCTTATGCAGTTCAGGCCTTGCCAGGAGCAACTGTGGGAGACTGAAATGGTCCTGGGGAGTGATGTGAACGGGATGGGCAGATGGGGGATCAAGAGGGCAAACGGGGATTGAGAGAGTGCAGCAGTTTGCACAGAGGGGCATGTGAGAAGGGCTGTGCACCCTGCCTGTGGGCCCATAGCCCAGGGAAGTGCTCTAGGTCTCTGCCATAATGGTGGGCACGTGCCTCAGATATAAACCCAGTGTTTCTACTGGGAAAGCCTCTGAGATTTTTGAGGCTTCCGTGAAGATGGGACTGGTAAGACGGGAGACTTCAGTAGAGGCAGTAGGTTGCAATGAGTGACCGCACCTTTCTGGAGAAAAGGTAAATGCCTGCAAAAGGTGTGCACAGGGTGTTGCATCAGCTGGCTGCATTGCAGGAAACAGTTTAAAAACTATGCAGTCCTAGAGAGGCTGAGATGGAGATAGATAAGTGGTTTCAGAACCATACACTTGTAGCAGACAACACAGAGAATGTGACATTTTTGACCCTTGTGACCCACAAAAGCCTGACTCTGCTTCATTCCCCGCCCTCCATCTTCGCAACCAAAACCAGATATGGAGCTTTAACAGCTGCAGACACCCATGAACAAGGTCTGCAAGGAGAGACTCTACCAGCAGCATGCAGTGGATGCCACAAAAGGAGAGGACAAATGCTTGTAGTGGGTGACGCACTGTTAAGGGGTGTTGAGGCACCCATCTGCTGGCCTGAGAACTGAACATCCTTTGATCACTGTAACCTATTCGGGAGGGATGGGACCCACCTCTCTAGAAGAGGAACGGTGATCTTTGGTAGCGGGCTGGACAACTTGGTGAGCTTTAAACAGGAGGACTCCGGGGGTGGGGTCCAAAGTGGCAACACTTACGCCATTGCAACCAACTGTGGAATAAGTCAGGCCAACAGAGTAGTGACAAATTTTCCTTATTTGCCTGGCCAGATAGAACCAGAAGGCAGCCACCTCACACCTCAAGTGCGTGTTGATCAATGTACACTGCCTGGGGAACAAACAGGAGGAACTGAAACTTCGTGCATCAGTCAGAAAGTTAGGCTATCACAGGAATAACTGAACCATGGTGGGACAACTCATGACTGAAGAATTGTGCTGGATGGCAATAGACTGTTTCATAAAGACAGGCAGGGATGAAGAGGAAGATGAGTCATGCTGTATGATAAGGAGAACCTAAGTATGTAGAAGTTGACTACAGCAGTTGTGGAAGTCCTTTTGAATGACTCTGGATCAAAATCTTCTCTGGGGGCATCTTATAGTTGGCATCTTTTACCAACCTCCAAACCAGAATGATAAGGCTGATGCAGCAATATTGAGTCTCTTAGACAAGCTTTGGGTAGACAGAACCTGGTACTTACAGGTGACTTCAATTACCCAGGCATCATGTTCCTGGAACGCTTAGAGGGCTGCTTCCTTATACAAATGTTCTATGTGCCAAAGAGGAAAGAGGCACTGCTTTGTATTTGTAAATGTAATCTTGTACAGTTTTATTGTTTTATTGCAATGTCAGTGATAGCCTTGGTTGCAGTGACCACGACATCGTGGAGTTTGGGATCATGTTGAGCGTGATGAGGGTTTGTACTAAGACAAAGGGTTTAGATTTTAGAAGAGCAAACTTCAGCTCACTCGGAGCTCAGTGGGAAGTAACCTGGACTGGTTGGACAAGCAGCTGATTATGAGTGCACAGTCTGCTGCTGTGGCAAAGAAGCCAACAGGATCCTGGGCTGAATCGACGAGGGCATCACCAGCAGAGATAAAGATGTCATTATCCCACTCTACTCAGCACTTGCCAGACTACACCTGGAATAGTGAATTCAGTTTTTGTCCCCACTGTGCAAAAAATAGGCGGGCAGCTGGAGAGGGTCCAGAGAAGGGCCACAAAGATGATCCAAGGGCTTGAAGCCTACCACGTGAGGAAAGGCTGAGAGAACTGGGCTTGCTCAGCCTTGAGAAAAGAAGGCTCAGGGGAGACCTTATCACCATGTTCCAGTATTTAAGGGGTGGCTACAAAGAAGACGGAGAGTCAATTTTTAAAACGAGACACATGGAAAAGACAAGGGGTAACGAGTACAAGTTACTCCTGTTGAGATCCTGATTGGACAGAAGATGAACATTTTTCACAACAAGGACAACCAGTTATTGGAATAATCTCACCAGGGAAGTAGAATTCCCCAACTTTGGACACTTTTAAGATTCAGCTGGAGAGGGTGCTGGGCCATCTGGTGCTTTTTCTAAAAAAGATTGCACCAGATGATCCTTGAGGTCCCTTCCAACCTGGTATTCTATGATACTATGAAAATGCATGTTTGTATTTACTATAAAGGCTACACATGGCTCAAGGCTAGTTCTACCTTTCTTTTTTTTTTTTTGTATACCTATTTATGCACAGTTATGTTCCATCTTTAAAATAAAAAAAAACAGCTTAAGCATCTAAATTTAAGCCTTGATACCAGATACAGTTACTCAATAGTGGACTTGTCAAGTGAACTTTTTGAGATAGCGGAATGCAATGTCATGAATCGGGAACAGAGAAAGGGGATTTGACAGGATGTGGTATTTCTTTCTGAGAAGCTGCAATTCTGAAAAGGAAACTGGGAGTCCTGTTACATAATAATCTTATTTCACATCTCAGATTAAATGTATGGAAAAAAGAGTTAATGTCATCCCTGCATACATGAAAAGGAATATTGAATAGGTATAGGGAAATTATTGTTGTACTGCATTTGCCAGTGAAAGTGGTTTTATATAACTTTAATTATCTAAACTGATCTGATTTTCCCACTTCAGGTTTTTTCCTTTTGTCTTTGGAGAAGAAAGCTAGATGGTTAGCATAGACTATGTGCATAACACTTAGGTAGCTCAGGTTAAATGGGGTGAACCCTATCCATGTCCCAGCAACGTTCAGAGTTTACAAGGCATGCAGCTTCCAGATTCCACCTCTAGGAAGTTAAGAGAAATCCTCTTGTGCGCCATCCTTTCCTCATCTTTCAAATATTCGGAAAATGTTGCAAACATCTTCATACTATGATGTCACGTCTTCTCATCTATTTGTTGATCAGGAATGTAGTTGCTTCTGTCCATGCTCAAACTATTAGCAATGGCACCACAATATCCACAGTTGGTCTGAATGAGGCAGGGCCTGGATATTGTTTCAGGCTTTCAGCAAATGCACGCAGACAGCTTCGCATCATTTACTGTCATATAAAAAGATTGTTCTTGCAATCATACATGAGATTAGATTAAAGTGGAAAAAAAATCCAAGAAAAATAATTTAGAGGCCAGAAGCTGCTCTTCCTTTAACTTCTGTTCCTCCTGAGTAGCCCCATAGTGCAGAGCTAATAAAAAGAACTGGGGGTTGTCACACATATTATTTTTTGTGGTGAGGTCCTTTTTCTCCCTATGGATTAGTATAGCTCCTGGCATAGCAGAACCCTGCTGTGCTTGGTGTTATTAAAACTTCTGTAACAATAACAACAACAGTGATAATAAGTGTACTGGAAAACTTCATAGCTGTAGAATGAAAAATGTAAAAACTGCTCCCTTATTCAATGACACATGAATATCCATGAATTATAATTATGTACAAAGCTAATTTTTGAGATTTGACTGATTGGAAATTGTTTTGCCCAAGAGCCAGTGCCTTTTCTTACTAGGTTTTCATGATAATGCAGAATGACATATTTGTGTCACAACCTCCTCTCTTGTCAGAGCACTGCTTCAGTGAAAAAATAACACCTAGTGATTTGTGTAGTAATCCTTCTTGTGTCCTGATGGAAATGGGGAACCCACAAGTGTTTTAGTCTTAATATCTACTTGGAATTAAAAAGCATTCAAAATTTTTTTTGTCCGTGTTATCTTTGAAAGACATGCAGTCCCAGAGATACTTAATTCATGCACGTTTTCCCTCCAGAAGACGGTAAAAACTTGATTGAAATAATGATGACTAGGCAAATAAATAGCTATTTTCCTATATGTGAGTCTCAGTAGGATGTAATTGTTTGGGGAAATACACATATATTTTATTTGTCTTTTTGGAATTATCAGATATAAGTCTGTATAGAAGAAACCAAATGTTTGGTTCAGACGTGAACACTGCGACGGCGTGGGAGACAAAAAAAATGTAATGCCTCCGATATGACAGGTCTTTGTCTCTCTTTTGAGCTTTTTACTTTTAAATTTAGATAAAATGTGTAATAAACTTGATGACAAACCAACATGTAATTCAGTTATAAATAGACTGCCCACGCTGGTAACAGAGTCTATCCATTATTGCTACATGTCCATACTTAGTTCCTGTTTCTGTCATTGCTCAAAAGGATTGAGCAATCACTTGGGTTTATTGATATATTCCATCTATGATGAGACTAGTGCAAGTCATCAGCACTCAGGCAACACACTGCTAAACTGTAAAAAAATATGTTCAGAACCAATGACATGAACAGCACTTTCTTAGTTAGTCCGGCACATTGTTCATATTGTGTTTGGATCACTGGGGTTCAGACTGGTTTAACTTGCATTGAAATTAATGGCCACATATGTGCGGGATTCATTTCAATATTCTATCAATACCTAACCAATACCTCAAAATATGGCTCAGCAACCATTGCTTTCAGGTGCTGATCGTGAAACTGTAACGAAGGTTCCACAGTGAATTCCTCGTTCACATGATGAATCCACATTCTGTTCTGCCAGGGAATGGTAATGGCACCAGCACGAACAAGAGTGCTCTTTAGGGATGTGTAAACTAGGGAGATTCTCAAGTCACTTTCAGACGAACCATCTTGTTAATAAGCCTCATAAAGATATCAGGGAAGTGGGTTAATTAAGTTAAAAAATCATTAAATAACTCCCAACAACCTCAGAATTCAGAAAAGCGAGTGACTGAGATATTAAGCTATGAAATGGAGGGCAGAATTTAAAACTTTTCAGAGCAGGTTAGGAAGTTATTTGGTGGCAGAATAAATTGTTTATTCTCAGCACAATGGTTTTTTGCTGTCTTTGTGGAAAGAGTTGGGTCTCACAATCAAGGAAAACTTTAACCATAAGTAAATGTAACCCTGTGTTTCCATTACAAAGTCAGAAGAGGAGAAAGATGAGTTTAGGTGGTTGTGATGAATTCACATGAGAGTGAGAAAGGCATCTAGCAGTGACCACAGGACTTGATCCTTCAGAGGTTACTTCTGGATATTCCACTGTTGTTTGGCTTTTAAGAAGATGGCAGTTTTTAGAAAGAAAGCTCAATATTGCCTTTAATGTCCCAGTGGACTCAGAAATATTTTGAGACTTTTTGTCTTTTGACAAGGCTTTTGTGCTTGTGCATTTAAATGGCTGTGCTTGGGAAAAGAAAGCAGCTGTGGAATCAAACATGAGGTTTTAAGTTTATAGAGAGTTCTTCATTTTCACAAATGATGCCTCCAACAAATAGATGGGGCTTTAACACTTGTTCATATTTATTGATATAAAGAGCAAACCAAATGGAGTTGTTATTTTAAAGATAGAGGCTTTTAAATCATATTCTTAGGATCATAAAAATTTTATGGGCTATTTCATGGCAAGATATCTCCAATTAACTGTTTTGCTAACTGTAAAAATTTAGATGAGACAGAGGTTTTACTACTGTTTTGGTATGAAAACTTATGACATCAAGAATTTACTACTTCAGGGAATTAGATTTGAACTTTAGTCCGGGTTGCTGACTAATCACATGACTCATTTTCTTTTTTCCTTTGAAAGGCGTTAACAATTCAGCATGCCTATTTAAAAAAGAAACCACACAGAATCCTGTATAAACAACTTCCACAGGCAGCCTATTACTCCACCCCACCGGGATAATAGAAGGTAAGAGTTACATAGCTTACTGGATAGCTCTAGAGATGCCAAAGATAAATTTTATGTTGTGATTGGAAGGTCCTTAATTTTCTATTACTTGCTATTAAAGTGCTAACTTAGGAAAAATGCTTAAAAGTACCTTTGTGATAAAAATATTTTGTTGGGATTTCCAGCTTTAGTTTAGCTATTACATTAAAATAAGAAATCATACAACTCTAGAAATCATAGACAATTCTGAAAGAATTTAAAGGAAATAATTCTTGTGTCAATTTTGAATCTACATTATTGGTAAAATGGAATTTACTCCTAGAAAGCCAGATACTCATCTCCTTATTTTTACTCTGTGGCCTTTTAACTTTTTCTCTCTTACCTAATGGAACCTGAAAATAAATTTTTCAAAGCGTGAATCTGAGAAGTTATTCCTAATTTCGCCTTTCAAATCAAACCTCCAAGAAATGATAACTCTGAATGACGTGTGGGGCTGCGACACAGCCTCGTCTCTGCTTCACCGCTGTCAGTCAGTGACTGAGAAAGGCTCTTTGGGATCTGCTGTGGTATGCCTGAGATGAGAATCTCTCCCCACTGCCAAGAATCCCCCACAAAACCTTTCTAGAGGAATTTTCTCCTCTTTGTGGGTTGAAGGAAGTCCAGGAGGACTGCAGGGCTTGGAGGTGGGCACCCTAGGGAGTTCCAATTAGTTCAATTGAACTGATTTTCATCGGAGAAGTTCCTTTCCCAGAATCAAGGAAAAAGAATTCATCTGTCAATTCTATCCTGGGGTATTTAATTTGATCCCAAAGGGAATTCTTTTCTTTGCCATCTAATTTGTTGAAAAGATTCAACTTTTGTTAGCAGAGGTTGAACAGTAAAAACGAAGTGTCTGTGCATGAGAGAGTTTGGGGAATTAAATGAGGATTTTCCTCTAAAAGTAGAGACAAGAGGAAAAATATAGTACAGCTCTGGTCACTTGTGGGCAGTGTCGTTTGTCGTCACAACCAACAGTAGATGATTCAAGATTAATCAAGTTTTGAACAAATTTGCGTGTTTGTGGGAAGTTCACCTTTTAACCTGGTATTAATTCAATGGCAAATGCATAATTGTTTGACAGGACTGACACTAATCCTGTCTTGTGCAGCCCAGGAGATGGAGATTGAGACTGCAGATGAAGTTGCTATTGTTGGAATAGGATGCAACTTTCCCGGAGGTGAGTTTGGGGTAAAAGCAAAGTAGGCTGTGAGTGAACATGGAAAAGCAGAGTATTTTATTAATGTTGAAATGGAGGAAAACAACATGTTTGTCCCTTAGTAGAATTTGTTGCTTTGCTGCTTGTGAGATCTTTTTGAAAGGTGGTGCTGTGGTGGAAACTAATTGGTTTGAATCTGTCTGCTGACAGACAGACAGACTGACAGAACAGGCTGCAGTGCTGCAGGGGCATTGAGCTGCACACGAAACTCAAACAAGCTGGGTGGGTCTGGGATGATTTGAACTTTCTGCATGTTCACTGGCTGGGTGACTGTGCATTGTTACAGGACTCTGCAGCCGTCGGGGACTGGACAGATCAAGGGCCGGACATTATTATCAGCTTTGCCTGTAATATAAACAGGTGGAGTTTTCCTAAAAGAAAAATTTCTGCTTTATTACAGTAGGTAGAGTAGATGCGGTGAGATGGCAGGGAAATGGGGAGACAAGGAGCTTAAGGATTTTGTGGGGTTGCTTTGCTTTTAGACAAGCAGCGAGGAGATCAGTCATGCTTTTTCATTTTCCTCTCACCAAAGAATGATCACTTCTTTCTGTGGCAAGTCTACTCGAGCAGCCTAGATTTACATGTGGGCGATCCTTGTAGCTGATGGGGCATTTCTGAGTCTGCATGGGGAGGGGGAGCCCATCATTTAATCTGTTTTAAAAACTTTGTACAACAGGAGATGGAATTGACAATTTCTGGAAAGTCCTGGAGGAAGGCAAAAACTGCACGGTAGAAATCCCCCCTGAGAGATTTAATGCCAAGGAGTGGTATGATCCAGATGATAACAAGCCAGGAAAAATATGTACAACACGAGCTGCTCTTCTTGATGAGTGAGTCTGTTACCCTGCTGCACCACTGATTTTTGTAGTCCTTAGACTATGGGTACAGCTGTTCAGGGGCTGTGACCAGTGTGAAGAATAGCAGATTACAGTAAGGTCAGCATAAATGTCTTTTATTTGAATTCCACATTCACCTTAAATCCTCAGGCTGTAGAGCTTCATTCAAAGGAGAAGTTGACACGCACAGGAGAAATCTTATTTTCCCCTGAGATTTATACTTGTCGGGGTTGAATCGTAGGACCCAGAATTAATTTAGCGCTTAGTCTCATGTTAGATATTGAATCCTGCACTGAAATCAAGAGATGATAGGAGTCCCTACAAATCTGATCTTGGGACACAAGATTGAACTTGGACTTGGTCTTTTGTAAGCATGGGCCCATTTTGAAGATGCTTTTGAAGACAAACACACACATACACACACATAAAGTATTTTGAATGTATTGTTGGAGAAGCATGGGTATCCCTTGAAAACACCCGAGCTGATCCTCTACTTTTTGGTTTTAAATTGTAAAGCATTGGTCTGTATTGGCTTAAAATAATGTAGAAAACACTATTTGTTTATAACTTGCTGGCTATGACCACATTACAGCAGAGGGAGTCTCATTCGGCACATTTCATGATCTGAGGAATCCAGTTGGTGCTAGTGCAATAACCATGAGAATGAAAATGGGTAGGAGAATGGGTATTTCTTGAAGTTGCAAAAAATGTTTACTGTGTGTCTAGAAGCAAATGCATCTTCTATACATATGTCATATCATCTTCTGGTCTGTGCATTTCAGATTTAATTCGTTTGACAACCACCTGTTTGGGATTAATAATATGGAAGCTGAACGCATGGATCCTCAACAGAAGTTACTGATAGAGTGCACATACAAAGCCCTGGAGGATGCAGGAGTTCCTGTAGAATCTGTCAGTGGCACCAAAACAGGTGTTTTTATTGGTAAGAGGAAAATTTCACGGCAATGAAAGTGTGTTTGAACCTCACAAAGATTGGAGCACTCCTTCATAACCTTCCCACATTATCTAGCACTGGATCTAGGCCGGATCTAGACTGGTGATCTAAGGCTACTGTGCTATAGCACTACTGGTTACTTTTGGAAAGAATTACTAGGCTACCCTGGAAGTTCATGATACAATTCCTGTATCTCTTTTTGGTGCATTTCTTCCTGTATTCAGGCACTGAAGCGAAGCAGGAAACAGAACTGCCTCCGCAACCCAGCCCTTCCTGGGAATCATACTCTCAAACCAGGCTGTGACATTCCACTCTTAAGGAGAAGGAACACCCAGGATGTGTAATTGCTTGGGTATGCAAAAAATCACAAAGTTTTAGTAGTAAATAACTCACTTGGAAATTGGAACATTAGTCCCTGCCCTGCTTCATCAGCACATGGCAGTGGATTGTGGATAAAGAGGCAGGGTGGAAGGAAAGAGAGAAAGAGTTAAAGAAGGGGTGAGAGAGAAAAAGAGATCACCAGCCCTGGTTCCAGTGTTAGTCTAGGCAATCCTTGGTTGGCTGTCCGCCTGGCTATCCAGCAATCAGTGTTTGACATGTACACATTAGCCCCTTCTCTTCTGGGATTCTACACAGGCCTACGCTTTTCCCCCAGCATACTGTTTTCCAGTATAATGTTGGTTAAGGTGTTGTGGGGGCTAATATCCTTTTAAAGCAGCAGAAATCCTCCTGTGGACATTAGAACGGTACCAAGGTGCACTTGTCCAACTGCTTTTGTCAGTACCAGGAAAGTTATGGAGGAGATGATTCCGGGTGCTGTTGAATGACGTTTAAAAGACAACACAAGAATAACAGCACATTATCGCTGGTGTAATCCGTGTGTCTTTAAAGAGGAGTTTTCTTGGGTAGTTTGGCTGATGTACCTATAGGGGAAATGCTTTCAATTACCTTTTAGTCTGAGAGATGCTCTTCTTCCACTGAGGGCACAATTCCTTGCTCTCTGAATAGAGGTATTGCATTTTCCACACGTGCTCACGGACTTGGGGATCCACAGCATTTCAAGCATAGTGCTTCCAGAAAAAAGGACATGACTGGTCTCACAGGCCCCCTTCTTCTTTTCTATTTCTTACTGGTTCCAAGTGTGAAAATTGATGATAAATACAAAGTATTGGATGTAGTTTGTGCTGTGACCTTGAACTTGGTACATCTGAGGAACTAAAGCTAATGTCTTGTACATTTATGTCTGAGCTACCCTCCTCGTAACTTCTTGATAAACATTGACATCGCTAAACTAAACCACCCAGGCTCAAACTGAGATATAGGGGTCTCAGCAGGCTACAGAGAGCTTAGCTGCATCACACAGTGAGCTAAGCCATCAGGAAAGGCCTGTCATTTCCAGGCCAGGTAGGAATTTCAAGTGTTAGGTATGTCTGTGCAAGTTGGGTCCAGGGGAAATTGCTATGAGTTTTGCCTTTGACTTGTGTCGGAGCAAAGCTTCATGATAGGAGCACTGATGCCACGTGGTTTTGCCTTAACACTGAAAACCAAAACATGCGATGAGGTTTTGAGCTGTACATGCCTATTGTTGACTTGGGTTAACTTGACACGTATCTGATGTTTTCCAGGTCTCATGAATCGAGACTATGAAATCATAACCAGCAGAGCAGTGAGTGAAATAAATCACTATGATGGTACTGGAACAGCAATGAGCATTGCTGCCAACAGGGTCTCTTTCACATTTAATCTGACTGGACCATCCCTGACTGTTGACACTGCGTGTTCATCTTTTCTTTTTGCTCTGCACTACGCCTTGCGAGCCATTAAATCAGGTAAAGGGACGGAAGAGGTGCTGGGCAATGAAATCAGGATTGCTGCTGTTTCCGTCTATCACCCGGGCCATCTCAACATGAGTATGTTTCTGTTTGAGTCCAGGAGACTGTGAGGCGGCAATCTGTGGTGGGGTGAACTGCATCATCGATCCCCGCACCTTTGTGTCTCTCAGTAAAGCAAAAATGATCTCTCCGGAGGGCATAAGCAAACCCTTCTCCAAGAAGGCAGATGGCTATGGAAGGGGAGAAGGCTGCGGTGTTGTTTTCCTCAAACCGCTGAGAAAGGTAAGATTGCTTGTGAAGCAGCCTGAAATAAGACTGGTTGCTTGCCTGAATTGTGTGTCTTCAGCTCTAATAATGACTTTTCCAGAGAAGTTCTTCCAATTCAAGCTTAAGATTAATGAAGCATTTCTTAAGCATTAATGCACTTCCCCTAGCATAGGAAAAGGATCCCACATTTAAAAGTTAGCATCATGTTCTGTGTGTTCTTGGCTTTGTTGTGGTGTTTTGTTACCTTGTCTACAGAGAAAGCATGAGTTTATTAAAGACAATTCAACTTTTCATGGCACAGGCAAAGGAAGACTACAGCAAAATCTGGGGTGTGATAAACATCAGTGCGGTCAATCAGAACGGCAGGTCCACCACGCCGATCACGAGACCGTCACAAATAGAGCAAGAGAAGTTACTGCGCAGCATTTATGAAAGTCGTGTTGATCCCTCAGTTGTGCAGTACATTGAAGCCCATGGCACGGGAACTGCTGCTGGAGATCCTACTGAAGCTGAAAGCCTGGGTAGTGTCATTAGCAAAAACAGGTCTTCCCGCGTTTCTGTTCTGAAAATCGGTTCAGTGAAAGGAAATATTGGGCACACGGAATCGGCTGCTGGAGCAGCCGGGTTAATCAAAGTGCTCCTGATGATGCATCATGGAAAGATTGTTCCATCCTTGCATTACTCGAAGGAGATGAGCAGCATCGATACAGAGAAATTAAACCTTGCCGTGGCCACAGCTGTAGAGCCCTGGGAAGAATCCAGTGAGTATGGAAGAGTAGCTGGCATCAACTGCTTTGGATTTGGAGGAACCAATGCTCATGTTGTAGTCAGGCAGGTGAAGCAGCCAGAGCCTCTTCCTGCCTTTAAGAAGCCCCTGGAATTAGTTCTGCTGTCAGCAGCATCCCGGAAGTCCCTCCAGATGGCAATGGCCGATACAGCTGAGCAGCTGAGCACAAGGAACTCCGTAACTCTCCCGAGCCTGGCCTATACATCTGCCTGCAGAAGAAGCCACGCCAGCTACAGGTACCGAAAAGCGTTTGTCACAAATTCCCTCCAACACTTGCAGCAAGAGCTTAAGTCGGCGGCGAGCACCGAACCTGCCACGTCCAAGGTGGAACCACAGCTGGTGTTTGTGTTCTGTGGCAACGGCGTCACGCTGAAGGAGTTGAGTGAGGCACTGCTGAGCTCAGAGCCGGTGTTCAGAGACAAGTGTAAGGAAATAGAAGACCTTTTTCAGCAGCACGCTGCCATCAGCCTCCTGCCAGCAAGAAATCGTAGCCCCAAGGACTTGTTGAACCCAGAGCTTTCCCAGCCCTTGCTGTTTGCCCTGCAGGTTGCTGTAGCTTCCCTCCTGAAGCACTGGGGTATTAAGCCCATTGCCGCTGTTGGCCACTCGGTGGGGGAAGTTGCTGCTGCACATATTGCTGGGTACCTTTCCCTGGCAGATGCGGTCAAAGTGATTTATCACCGGAGCAGGCTGCAGGCAAAGACTGCCAGTGGCAGAATGTTGGTGGTGGGAAACATCCCTGTTGAAGAGATTGCTGAACGCCTGCATCCCTACTCAGGAAAGGTGTGCATTGCTGCTTTCAACAGCCCCGTTTCCTGCACCTTGTCTGGGAGCGTAGACACTGTGGAAGCTGTCCGGAGGGACTTAACTGAAGCTTTCAGACAGAGAAACATCTTTCTTCATGTTTTAAATGTTCCAGTTGCATACCACAGCCCCAGCATGGATATGATACTCGGGGAGCTGGAAGAAAAGATAGGGCCTTTAGAAAAGCAGAAGGGGGAAACTGAAGTGATTTCAACACTGACTGGGGTGGCTGCATCTGAAAATGACTTTGCTCAGGGCAAATTCTGGGCGCGGCATACGCGTGAGCCTGTGTCTTTCACGCAAGCCATCCAAACTGCAGCCAGAGACAGGGAAAACGTGGTGTTTGTGGAAATAAGTCCTCACCGAGCACTGCAGCGAAGCATAAAGGAAACGCTAGGAAAAGGCACAAAGGTGTTGTCCTCTTTGCAAACCGATGCAGAATATCAGACGCTCTTCACCCTGGTAGGAAATCTGTTTGAACTGGGATTTAATCCCAACTGGCAGCACTTTTATAATGGGTATCAAAGTGTTCCGGTGGCCATTCCACGATATCAATTTGATCGCCAAAAACTCATGGCCTGTCTGGACATCCATCAACAAGCAAACAAAAGAGGTGTCAGTGCCAGTCATCCTTTGATTTATGGCATAAACAGTGACAACGTGGAGTACGGCTGCCTGGTGTCCCAGGATACGACACCATACTTATATGAGCACAAGAACAATGGGGTGGCCTTAGTCCCTGGTGCTTTCTATGTGGAGCTTGGTCTGGCCTCTGTGATGAGCAGCTCAAGACCTAAAGTGCCTCTGAGCACTTGCCAGCTGAGTATCAGTTTTTCTGCACCGTGTGTTCTCACACAGAGTTCCCAAGTGCTGAGTATCAAGCTGAGTCCGCAAAATGCCATGACAACCTTTGAGGTTCTCTCTTCCTCCAGCGCAGTTTATGCTGCTGGCCAAGTGGCAAAGCAGCCTGAAACTGTGGTGGAAGAAAGCAGCATCTCCTTCCAAGCCATCTATCAAAGATGCAGGTCAGTGATTAGCAGACAGGAGGTTTATGAAGCACTGTCTCAGGTTGGCTTTCAGTATGGCTCCGTATTCAGGCAGCTCAGTGATGTGCATTATTGCCAGGAGCTAAAGGAAGCTATAACAAGCATAAAGGTGAATGAGGAGACCGTCAGAGACATATACAGCTACTGCATCCACCCAGTGCTGCTCGACTGTTTTCTGCAGATGACCGCTGTCTTGACCTCAAGGACATTCCAGTCCAGAGCAGGCTTTCCTTCAGGGATAGGCAGCCTGGTGGTGCTCCGCCCGCTGGAGGAAGAAATGATGATATATATGAGAATGAGCAAGTCCACTGGGAACTGCCTCGAGGTCTGTGGATGCTTTGTGGACAAACACGGCTCTGTTTTGGCTGAGCTCAAGCGTGTTGCCATCACTTTCATGAAGGAAACGTCGTCCAGAGACAATGAATTCCTGTTTGAAAACAAGTGGAAAGAAGTCTCTCTTTCACAGACAATTGGACATCCAGGAGTTAGGCCCAGAGTCCTTGTGTTTGCAGACAAACTTGGGATAGCTGAGCATCTCAAAAAGTACTTGCATCCTGCTTCGAGATATGTTATGTATGAAGACTGGGAATGCCTCGTGGAAGGCCAGAATAAAGTGAGAGCAGAGGTTGAGGATTATGATGAAATCCTCTTCCTGTGGGGAATTCAAAAGTTAAATGAAAATTTCCCAGGGAAAGCGGTAGATCAGTTGGCAAAGTGCTGCGAAGCATATCGCCAGGTAGTGGTGGCACTAAGAGAGAAGACATCCCGCTGTTCCGTCAGAGTGATCACCTACAGAACAACAGAGAGATATGTGGACCACATTAACTGTGGGTTTGCATTGTATGGCATGACCAGAACATGTACTGTTGAAGTTCCAGAAATCACATTTCAGTTGATTGACCTCAGCTCTTGCACTTCCCTGGACATCTCAGTGTTAGCAGATGTCCTTGTCAAATACAAAGGTGGGGACTATCCAGAAGTTTGCATCAGCCAGGGAAGAATTTATGCGTCCGAAATCAGACGCACACCTTTTGTAGATGCAGATTACATCCAACCTGTACGATCTCTCCAGAACTCACAGACATTCACTTTGTACACTTCCAATGCCTACGCAGCGAAAGACTTGTCTGGGGAATTATCCACCGGCGCTGCTACTCAGCTTGACAAACAGGGTGTTGAAATTCAAGTGGATAAAATTTGCCTCCACTCAGAAGATTATTTTCCCATTAGTGTTTCTAGCTGCAACTTTGGCAATACATTGTATTGGAACTCACAAGCAGGAGACAAACACAGACTTCTAGCTCTTGATTTCAGTGGCATAGTCACTGCAACAGGCGTTGATGTGAAAAAAGTGAAAGTGGGAGATCGTGTGGTTTCATGTTATCCCACTGCTGCGTCATCCAGAGTTCAGATTCCAGCAACAGTTTGTTTCAATGTAAAGAAATTGCCATTCCTCCAGAGTGTTCCTTGTGTGTCATACTTCATCATTGCATGGGAAATCTTTACTCAGAGGTTACCCAAGGGGAAACACGGCAGAACATTGGGTATTATTACTACAGAGCCATCGTCGGTTTTGTGCCACGTTCTTTCTGCAGCAGCAGAAGAGATGGGTTGGAGGACAGTGCTTGCAAAGCCCACTCTTAACGTGTTCCAGTATATCAACCTGTGCAATGCCCTTGTTGTTCTTCCTCCAGTCAACAGACTGTCGTGGGAGGATCTGGCCCACATGTACTTTCTTAAAGACGTGGTGATCGTGTGTGGCAATCAGCAGTCCGAATGTATCCAGAAGGTCAGTGAAATTGATCACGAAAACATCAGCTTTCACATCCTTGTCGTTTCCAGCCTTTTCCGAAAAGCACCTCTCAAGGAATTGCACAAGACTGTACATGCCTGGGTCAGCTCCATGGATATGAAACAGTTTAGACATCTCTCAGGTTCTGTTTTTCAGCAGACTGAGAACTTGGAAGGGCTAAACTCTGTGATGCCCTATTTCACCTGCACTTCTGTCCCCCTTGCTGTCCTGAGAAGGCAGAAGGACATCAGTGTGCTTTCAGATATCCCGTTGTACGAGCCTCAGAAGCAGCTGTTTAAGCAGAACGCTGTTTATGTAGTAGTCGGGGGGCTCACTGGACTTGGCTTTGAAACGGTGAAATTCATAGCCGAGAACGGAGGAGGGTGTATTGCAATACTCTCCAGGAGAATTCCCAGCAGTGAGAAGCAAGAAGAGATGAGGGCTTTGCAGCAGCAGTACAAAGGGAGCAAAGTAGTGTCCGTGCAGTGTGACGTGACTTTGACCGGTGATGTTGAGAAAGCTTTCCAGTCCATTGCCAACACCTTTGTGGGGAGCCCGATCAAAGGTGTATTCCAAAGTGCTGTTGCTTTACATGATGGCCACCTTGAAGTCCTGAAGCTGGCTGACTTTCACAAAGTGCTGAGCCCAAAAGTAGCAGGGACCCTAAATCTTCACTGGGCCACCAGAGGCCAAGAGCTCGACTACTTTGTGTGCTACTCCTCTGTTACTTCCTTTCTGGGCAATGCCACCCAGGCAAACTATGCAGCTGCAAACTCTTTCCTGGATGTCTTCTGCCTCTACCGGAGGAACTGTGGGCTTTCAGGCCAGGCCATTAACTGGGGTGCTTTGAACCTTGGCATTCTGCTCAATCAAAACCACATTCAGAGCATCCTGGGATCCAAGGGCATAGACATTCTGCAAGTGTATGAAATTCACGAGTATCTCAGGAAGACCTTACTTATAAACAACCCGCAGCAAGCTGTCGTCAAATTGAACTTTCAAGCTTTGTATCATCATGTTTTTACTCGCATTATTTCACTCAAAAGTCGCTTTGTATCGCTTATGACAGAAGACTTCAGGAACAAGATTGGAACGTCTGAGGAAACTGAAGTCCCAGAGACTGCCTTTCTCAAATCTGAGGACTACATCACCTCACTGGTGAGTGACCTCACAGGAGCGAACGCAGATGAACTAACCATGAATACACCGCTTTCATCTTTGGGCATAGACTCTATGTTAGCTATGACAATTCAGAACCGTGTCTTTCAGGAGCGAAAGGTGGACATACCTCTTGTGAAACTGCTTGATCCTCACACAACTCTGTCAAGCTTAGTGGTAGTTTTAGAAGAAACAAGCGATGCAAATGAAACAGTTGAAAAGAAGAATGCTGCAGTTGAAAGTTCGGATGATGATACCTTGCTATAGGAGTCTTCTCATTCAGGAATTGTGTAACTTTGACAATACTCAGACCCTTTGCAGCATCTCAGAATATGTCGTTGCAGACAGGGTGGAACATCTGGTGATGCTGAATGTACTCTTCGGCATTGACCCAGAAAACCCTGTGCCAGGTTCCTCTGTCATTATTCCGCTAGCTGTGTCAATTTCAGTCAATTGTTTGACTTTTTACTTTCAGTATCTTTTACCTTAATTTTCCATAGTTTTAACTGGAAATAATTAGGTAAATACCTACACATTTTCATTGTACATTGCATTTTTAAACTCTATTCAAGTTTTGATGAAAACTGTATATTTGCACCTCTCAACGGTAAATATACAGATAAAGCTGCATAAGCTTATCAGCATTTTTCTCATCTTCTATTCTTAATATATAATTTTTTTAAATGTTATCAAATATTTATAAATACAGGCATCTTTTTGAAAGTCTGATGTTGTGAATTTCAAAAACCTAGTGCTTTGCTTATGTCTTCAAAAATATTAACCATTTACCAATTGTTACCAATTGTGAGGCATGCAGTAAAGCAAATGTTTTTTACTATGAATTAACCAATTTTTATGAAAGCCCAAATAAACAAGAATAGTAAAAAAGTTTTAAAAAAACAAACCTAAAGTGTATCTTTATCTTATTTGATTTTTTTTTGGTCCCTTATCTGCTCTCCTACTTTAAATTTTTGCAACCCTAATACCTGCCCTGCTTTTGTTCCAGTGAGAAAATACAGACTTGTCCCCAAAGACACTGAAGGAAACCTTGTTTATAGTCTCTTAATATGGGAATAGGGTACGGTATTATTCCTCCCTTTTCTCCCTAATTATGATGACTTGTCCCTTGCAGTTCTGGTAGTATTTCCAGTGCGTGGAGTATCCATGGTCTATGAGGTCTCCCTGAAACCATCTGATCTCCAGGCTGAAAAGTTCCCTTGGTCTTTCTTAGCTCTGGTTCTCTGGCCCCAAAGATCTTGGTGGCCTTATGCCAAATGTACTCAGGCTTATCCATATCTTTCTCATTGTGGAGGGCCCAGAACTGGACCAGCGTTCTAGATGTGGTGTAATGAGTCAAGTGTGGTGTGCTGGTGGTGCACGTTACACCAGCGCGATGCAAAGAGTTCCCTGCCCAGCTGGCTGTTGGCTTTCATTGCTGCCAGTGTGCACAGTGAACTCACGTTTAGTCCACTGCCCATCGGGACCCCCCAGCCCTTTTCATCGAGGCTGCTCTGCAGCCAGTCAGTCCCTGGACTGTAACGTTGGGTGCTTCGCCTGTCTCATGTGTAGAATAGGTGCAGGGGGGCTAAGCCATCCCAGATGCAAGGCCTTGCATTCACCATGGTTGGAAATAATGAAGATTCTGTAAAGCTGTTTTTCCCTCTGAATAGTGGCCCTCCCTTTCAATGTGCCAAATGCTCTCACCTAACTTGATACTGGCTAGGCTGTTAATAAAGAGCCTGCAGGGTGCTGCTGCTGGCTCACTGCCAGATGGACTTGGCACAGCCAGTATCACCCTTTAGGCCTGTCAGTCCAGTGAATACTCCAACCAGCTTATAATTGTCTTTTTCCATCTATCTAGCATCAATTTGGCTACAAGGATGCGTTGGGACAGTGCTGAAAGTCTTTATGGACTCATGGTGCATAAAAACTCTCTCTCCTCAGTGTTTTCATTCTTCGAGGTAATCACGCTAGTCAGCCACCATATCTCTGTGGAAAATCCATGATGGTTGTTCCTAACCACTTCTTTGTTCATGTCCCTTACTACCAGAGTCATTCTGAGTTTATGGCTCTGTATAGGCAGAGATCTTTGTGATCTTGCCCCAACATTTTGGAGGGAAATATGGGAGTGAAGTGAGGAGCAGTTAACTGTACACATATACGTATACATATGCAGAAAGGCACAGGGAGGATTTCAAATCCAGAGTGGTTCTGGTGTGGCAGAACCTGACCAACAGCCAGGCAAATCACAAAGCAGAGAAACACACATTTGTTGTACTTTTTGTCTGTGCTGTTCCCTGTGCAAAACACAAGAACAGTGCAGCACTGATGTCAGGGTCAAAGCAGTAACCTAACGGGGCTGCTTTGCGCAGGAGGAGTAGATAAAGGTATGTTAGACATACATTAGGTGTATGACAATCTCTCACAGATCTCCACGTTGCACAGTTGTGACTGAACCTATTGATTTCAGCCTTTATACAGACAGGTCTGATTCTGAGGGACCGAAGCACCAACTTTGGCTGGCTGCAGCCAGTACTGCTCTTTGGCTTTCTCTCACCAAAGCAATCACTGCTCTGTCGGTACTGTGAAATTTCTCTCTTATCTCTTCCATGTGCTTTGTTTTCGACTGCTTCTGTGAATCTGCCATAAATGTCCCAAAGGTCAGAACATTTGAACAAAAACAAGATCATTGACAGCCTCCAGAAATATAGTGAGAAACTTAATCTTGGAAAACGCTCTGGCAAAGGGATTTTCAGCTACAGATGATGCCTTAGGTTTTAACTTGTATATTTTTCAAATCCTGTACTGCCTAGTGTGCAACTCTGAAGTTTCATGTGGCCTGTTAGCTACTGTTCTCTCATGCTAGTAAGACATAACAAGCCTCTCTAGGTTTGCTCTTCAAAGACATCAGGCCCCAAAATGTGTAAAATAAAGCCTAGAGGGGGGCGGGGGGGCAAACTTGGGGTAATTCCATCATGAACTGCAATTATAACTGGAGAATTAACCCTGACATGCAAATAGACCAAACTTATAAAAGTGTGAAGAACCTGTGACCCAGGGTCCATCTTGAGTGTAGCCTTTTGACTGCCCAGGCCTTTGAAGGCCCTTCAAATAAATACCTACTTTTATTCTCTTATTTTTGTCTAGCCTCTGTGTTTTAGGTGGCCACCTCAAGGCATCACAGCCAGGGCAATTAGAATTAGCAGTTTGTAACACAGGGTAAGGCAGCAATGGCAGAACACTGAATACTCTTTCATTTGTGTCTGATGAATACATAGAACATATGACCAGAAAAATAGCCTGGAAAATCCACACAGATGACACAACAGCTCAGAGATATGTTTGATGTACTGAAGGCAGCAACCAGCTGGAGGAGAAGGCAAAGATACTCGCAAGCAACAGAATGGACTGCAAAAACATAGAAACAACCTGCAGAACTGTAAGAGCAGTGAGAAAGTCCTGAGTCCTGTTCTGTCCTACCAAATATCATAAATGGAACAGATAAACAGGCCTTTGCAGCCCTTGCATGTGCCTCTGAATTCACAGAATCACAGAGTGAGTCAGGTTGGAAGGGGCCACAGTGGGTTGTCTGGTCCAAACTCCTTGCTCAAGGAGGGTTATCCTAGAGCACATGGCACAGGATTGTGTCCAAAAGGTTCTTGAATATCTCCAGTGAGGGAGACTCCACAACCTCTCTGGGCAGCCTGTTCCAGTGCTCAGTCACGCATGCGGTAAAGAAGCTTTTCCTCATGTGAAAGTGGAACTTCCTGTGCCTCAGTTTCTGCCTGTTGCCTCTTGTCCTATTGCTTGGTACTACCAAGCAGCGCCTGGATCTATCCTCTGACACCCTCCCTTCAGTTACTTACAGACATTGTTGAGGTCTTCTTGCAGTTGTCTCTTCTCAAGGCTGAACAGGCCCAGCTCCCTCAGACTTTCCTCATAAAAGAGATGCTCCAGTCCCTTAATCATCTTTGTCACCCTCAGCTGGACCCACTCCAGGAGCTCCATGTGTTTCTTGTACTGAGGAGCCCAGAACTGGACACAGCACTCCAGATGTGCCTCACCAGCACCAAGCAGAGGGGCAGGATCACCTCCCTCGACCTGTTTGGCAGTGCTTTTCCAGCCCAGGATCCCATTGGCCTTCTTGGATCCCAAGGCACGCTGCTGGCTCATGGGCAGCTTGTTATCCTCCAGGACCCCCAGGTCCTTCTCCACAGAGCTGCTTTCCAGCAGGTCAGCCCCCAGCCTGTACTGGTGCAGGGGGTTATTCCTCCCCAGGTGCAGGACCCTGCACTTGCCTTTGCTGAATTTCAGACAGTTCCTCTCTGTCCATCTCTCCAGCCTGTCAAGGTCCCTCTGAAGGGCTGCACAGCTCTCTGGAGTATTAGCCACTCCTCCCAGCTTTGTGTTGACAGTGAACTTGCTGAGAAGGCCTCTGCCCCTTTATCCAAGCCATTGATGAATAAGTTAAACAATACTGGGCCTGGTATTGAACCCTGGGGGACCCCACTAGGGACAGGCCTCCAGCTACACCCTGTGCCACTGATGATCGCCCTCTGAGATCTGATATTCAGCCAGTTTAGTTTAAATAGGTTTAAAAGGTGTTTTTTTTCCTCTATCAGTTGCTGTCAAACATGATTGCAGAGACCTGTACTGCCACTTCCTCCTGAAAAATGATGTTCTTCTCAAAATCTGAATTGTAATTAGATAAATTACTTGTGAAAAAAAATCTGTATCTATGTTTAACAGAAGGCTTTTAGTGACAATGTTCTTTGGCGTTTGCAATTAATCTCAGATCGTTAACTACATAGGGGTATTTTTAATGATTCCGTGCCCTCAGTCTCTAAACTCTCAATACGGTTATCGGAGGAAGGATCCCATTAGCAGGATGCGTATTCAGTAATCAGATAAATGACTCTGGGACAATACTTGAAAAACTATTAATTTTTCCAGTCAGAGCCTGAAGTGATATAACATTTGGACAAACTGCTAAAACACCTGGCTCCCCTTCTCTGAGTACAACCATAAATGCAATTTGTCAGATATGTTCTAAACAGAAGCAACATAAATACAGAATTAATGGCACAGAGCCCTAATGTTTCTTTGGAAAATGTGCTCGTGGATGGACTTTTTGCTTTGGCACTTCATCAAAACATCCTCTTGTTGCGTAGCAGGACCTTGCAGGCTGAACTAATAAATGCATTATCCTCCAAGTAAACCAATATCTGTTTCTGGTTTTTCCTGGGTCATAAAACACCTGATAACATCCATGTTGGCCCAGAGGCGTGTTCTGCACTGGGATCGGGGGCCACAACCAGCCTGTGGCAGGACCACGACACGACAGTGGCCAAAGCTCTGCTAGGGCCCAAGACCAGGGCTGGCTGTGGCCATGGCCTCCCCACTGTGCCTCTGGGATCCTCTCCCCATGGTCCCAGCTGAACTGCCTTGGCCCTGGGCCCAGGCAGCCAAACTCCAGCATCTCATGAAGCCATCATGTGTTTTCTTCTTCAGATAACACCCCAGAGAAGTAGGCATTCAGGTGATAGTGGGAATGTAACTGATAATGGTGTCTCTCAGTCATAACTTATAACTGCACCAAACATTGATTATCGCTGTAAAGTAAAAATGCTGTATCCCAAATGGATCCATGTAAATGTTTTACTTAATGTAGTCAACAGATTAAGACACATCTTACTCGACAGGCTGTTCCTATGGTGCTGGTGGAACGTAATCCTGACTCTGTTACTTAGTGTTTGCACTCGTGACCTCAGTGCTAGTTATAAGAAATGGTGACATTAGCAACAAAACAAGACATACATTTTGCAGGATCCTTGGAAAGCTACAGCAAAATTATTCGGACACCTGAGGCTGTTTGGATGATGAAAGGACTGGAGCACCTCACATATGAGGAAAGCTGAGGCAGCTGGGATTGTTCAGGAGAGAAGGCGGCTCAGGGCTACCTTATTAATGTATATAAATACATGAGGGGAGGGTGCAAAGGGGGCAGAGCCAGGCTTCAGTGGTGCCCAGTGACAAAACCAGAGCCAACAGGCACAGACTGAAATATGAGAAGTTCCCTCTGAACACCAGAAAACTCTTCTTTATTGTGAGGGTGACCAAGCACTGGCACAAGTTGTCTGAGGAGGTTATGGAGCCTCCATTCTTGAAGATATTCAAAAGGCCTTTGGACATGGTCCTGGCAACAGGTTCTAGGTGTTCTGGCTTGAGCAGGGAGTTAGTTCAGATGGCTTCTGGAGAACTCTCACAAGCTGCTGTGATTCTGTGAAATCCATTGGCAGATGGATTTGATCATCTCCATCAGTTCAAATCTTGGGTAATGTGTAACACCACCACATTAAATAGAGCCTTGTGAAAAAAAGTGATCAATTTAGAAGCCTGTGACTGACCTCCCTCTTCCCCCTTTACATCCCTTTTGACCACCCTTTATGCTCTAAGGAAAGACCTACCCTCCACTTTTGAAAGTAGTGCCCTGAGAGACAAATTTAATGATATTTATGTATTAATAAGACAATTCCACAAATTCCAGACTATGTTTAAAAGTATTTTGGTTAAAAATCAGACCATCATATTCAGTTTTACATCTAACTATAAGATATAATTTTTATACTTTATGAAAGCATTTTCTATTTCAAACTTAAGAGCAAATCCAATGCATCAGTAAAACACAGAATACAAATGCATGCTGTCATTACCTGTGACTTCCTTTGCTACCTGAAATTCCTTAGGAAATGACATTCTTATCTACTGCTTCAAGCACAGACCCTCTTCAGTTAGTCTCTTCAGGTCAGACCAAATCCTTCTACATTATCCAAGGGTGAGAACAGTACTTTGAGAATGGCTGACACACCTCACAGAGCAGACAGGCTGCTCATTTCAGCTGCAGTGTTATTTTTGACTACTTGGACAACAGCATGTGGCCCTGCAAGAAAGAAGCTGACCCGTTCTCCTATTATTTTCGTGGATGGATTTAGCAGAGTGACTTCAATGCAAAGTTAGTCACGCACGCTCTACACACACATACACAAAGAAAAAAGAAATCTTTTCCAAAAAAACCCCATTCAATATATTTGAATGAGGCCTAATGACTCCCCTCTCTAAAATACCTGCTTTATCACCAGCAGCAGGAGGAACCCAGGGCAGTTGGCTCACAGAGTGCTGTCTTAGAGACAGCCAAACTGATTTTGGTAAATATTCACAGAAATTCAACCTGCATAAGCATGGATGGAAAATCTGTAGCCTCTGGCCTATGTTTGGCAGAAGTCTGTGCAACTGGACAGGGGGCTGAATTTGGGAAATGTCAGACAAAATTCATTTTGGTATTACTCAAGTCAAGTCTAGATGTATCGGCCCACAGCAGAGGAGTAGCCCTGTCCATGCTTGTGACACGGATGACAGCTGATGGAACCACTGGAGCCACAGTATTGGCTCAGGAAGACACATCTTTCATATAAGAGTAAAGGATGATTTCATTCATAGGTTCCTTTTCAATACTCAGAACAGGAAGAACAGGCTTCTGTGTAGAAATGCAATTTCTTGTCATTGTTACCATTTATTGCCAAACCGTTAAGAAATTAAGAGAATGCATTGGTTCACGTTGACATAATGTACCTTTACTTCCATAGGTGAACTGAAGATAAAAAAGTTGGTTATTCTGCTTTTTAAGTAATGAAGCCACTAGGTGATGGAACAGATAATTTCTGGGAACAGACAAAATTAATATGATGGAAATACTATTGGAAAGATTTACTATCAAAATATTGCGTACACAGCAGAAAACGTGCATGGTGGG
This sequence comes from Mohoua ochrocephala, assembly GCA_013398855.1. Lineage (NCBI taxonomy): Eukaryota > Metazoa > Chordata > Aves > Passeriformes > Acanthizidae > Mohoua > Mohoua ochrocephala. The sequence continues at coordinate 3,593 of VZTA01012685.1, read as the reverse complement.
AGCTGTCTTCCTGTTGAGTAGGTATGTTGCTGCAGTCTGAAACTTCAAATCAGATTTTTAGCCTGGAGACTCTAATACTGTTCTCCAGGAAGTAAATAACATTGGTTTTCATGAGTTGTGGAAGCCTGCCCCAGTGAGCATACAGACAGCCATTCCTTAGGCTTCCAGGAATTTAACCCTTGTTCTGTCTTGTAAATCTTCTTGGCTTTACATGCTGGAAGTGCCATAGGAAACAGTGGTGATGACTCGATTGTATCTCCCATGTAACTACCTGGACAGTTTGCATGTTTCTTCATCTATTTCTACTGTCATTTCTGGATTAACAGTTCTTCACATCTCAGCTGTTATTTGATAAAACCCTTTGTTACAAGGGCAGATGGGCACAGGGCAATGTGACCTGTCAGTTCACCTCCTATGGTGGCTGCCGTGGCTAGATGTGGCTATGGGGGCAATGTGGAATCCAATTCGTGGCCAGGATCACACTGAGCAAACTCAGCAGTTTCTTTGGACACTGCTTAAATCCCCATGGAACTTACTTGCTGATGCTGCAATGTTTTTTCCAAATCAAGAAACCACCCTCTAAGCAGCACCACTGTTGCTGTGCTAGCTTTGCCTTCAGGGAGACCTGTTTGAGAAAAGAGACGTTTTCAAGATAGGACTTATGTGTACGTGAAATATTCTTTTGCTAAAAATTCTTGTTCCAAATAATTTCAATGAATAAGGATTTGACTTGTCTTAAATGCTACTCAGACAAAAAGCTGTTTAAAGTTTGCTGCCCGAAGTTGCATTACAGCAAACATAAGCCCTTTATTAAACTGGTTAGACCTGATGAAGCTAAAAGATTTTTACTTGCAGCTCATAGTGTGAGTGTAAACCCCCAGGGGCAGCTCCTAAGGTTTAAAAACACAAGAGATGGTCTGTGATTAGCAACAAGGCATATTTTTGCACCAGCACAATAGTGGATAAAACATCCCAGGTCTTCAAACAGCAGGTTATGTTTTTCAGAAGGGAATTTGTGAGGTAATGGTGAGCTCCTCATTAGCTGGTGTTTAGACTAGAAATAAACATGCAGCAATTCCCAGGCCTCTCTGGTGGGAGGAAGATACTGTAGAAGTCATGGATTCTTCTCAACTAGCAGAAAGACACTTGGAATTTGTGACATAGGGACAGAAGATAGAGATTCAAATATTTTGGGGGTCATCAAGTCAGTAGTTTCAGGGTGAGAGAGAGTGCTGTTTGCTACAACTTGAGACATATATCCTCTCAGGTGCATAGAAGGAACTAAAATACGTGGAAAACACTAGAGTTACTGAACACTAGAGTTAACACGGTAGGAACAGCTTTGATAATTCTTGTTGACATTTACAAATGAATATTATGGCTGCATTTCATAGATTATATGCTATAAATACTAGTGTGGTAAATCAGAACAGACAGTCCATACTCTGGCTGCAAACCCAGCTCAGTTTCAAACAAGACTGGATTTGGTCTATTTACCAAGCTGATCATTGATCAGTTGAGCAGTCTTCAAAAGTGCTTACTCTGAAGACTGACTTGGTTAAAAATCAACTGGGGTTAATTAAATTTTCTTCAAAGGATGTTTACATCACCTCAGTGAAGAGATTGTTCCATATCTGTGGTCCTTGAATGCATGCATAACAGAGTTATGAAGAAGTGAAACTTCCTGTTTTCGGCATCTTTGTGCAAATAAGAAGAAGCTGGTGAGTTTGGGAAAATATGGGGCTGAGGGGGGAGAGGTTTATGGGAAACAAAGCCTCAAATGGCTTATGAAAATACCAGCTGCTCCTCCCAGAAGAGGAAGCCTGGAATTATTTCTCTTTTCTCAAAATATAAAACACACTTGAGCAGCTGAAAGCGAGAAATCAATTGCTCTCTCTGGACTTGCCAAGTTACCTGCCCGTAGAAATGTCAAGTTTGCTGGTGCTTTTCAGAAATGTTTGGTTTTAGCACTGTCATGGTTTAACTCCAGCTGGCCACAAACTACCAGGTAGCCACTTGCTGAATCCCTCCCCTTCCTTCCCCTGATGGGATGGGGATAGAAGGCAGAAAAACTACTTATCTCTACTCATGGGTAGAGATAAGAACAGTTCAGTGACTGAAATAAAGTAAAATATAGTAATAGTTGTAATAATAATAATAATAATAATAATAATAATAGTAATAGTAACGATAATGAAAAGGGGAGAGAGAGAAAGGAATAAAACCCAAGAAAAACAATTCACACTTAATACAATTCCTCACCACTTGCTGACCCATCCCACTCCCAAGCAGCAATCAGCAGCTCCAGGCCAATCCCCTCAGTTTATATATGAAGCATGATGTTCTAGGGTACGGAACAACCCTTCGACTATTTCAGATGAGCTCTTCTGGCCACGCTCCTTCCCAGCTTCTTGTGCACCTGCTCACTGGCAGAGCATGGAAAATTGAAAAGTCCTTGATTTAGAGAAAGAACTAGAAGCAACAAATAAACCATCAGTTTGTTATCAACTTTGTTCTCATACTGCATCCAAAACACAGCACTGTACTAGCTAGTAAGAAGAAAATTAACTATCTCAGCTGAAACCAGAACAAGCATGCAAAAGAAGAAATGTTTGTTCTTATCTTTTAGATGTCCCAGTTGTGCTTCACAGCTTGAATACCCTACTAGAAACCAAGGGGAAAATAGTATTGAACTTAAACCAACAGAAGTGGATTCAACACTGCCTGGGATTGCTGCTTCTTCAGAGGAGGCCACTGAGTAATGCACGAAAAACGTGATGCTGCCTTGTTTCTAGGCAAACAATAGCACAGAAATAGGATAAAACTCCAAGTGTTTGTAGAAACACGTCCTCAAAGAGAGGTCAAGTGATATGTAGACACTTGGCATGCTAACACTGGATATCACAAGCCTGTTTGATCTGGGATGTAAGACAGACTGGCAGCCCCTCTGTGCATCATTTGCTCTTTACCTGCATCATTTCTCTGAGTGTCCCAGTGCCTGTTCCACAGTACCCATTTGATCACAAGAAATTCATGGCCTGTCTGGATATTTCTGCTGCTAAGAAGTTCTGAACCTGGAACTGTCAAAGGCCCTTTCATTGCTAGTTCTGGACTAGTCAGAGGACACAGGGGCAAAAATACAGAAGCTGAATAAACCTGGCATTTCTCTGAACTTGAATTCCATTACGACATTTGTCAAATAAAGAGAAAGAACGGGTGCAGGACGTCTGTCATGGTTTAATCCCAGCTGGCAACTAAGCCACACACAGCCACTCACTCACTCCCCAGGGAATGAGGGAGTGAATTGGAAGGGTAAAAGTCAGAAAACTTGTGGGTTGAGATAAACACAGTTTAATAGGTAGAAGCTGCATGCACAAGCAAAGCAAAATAAGGAATGAATTCACTACTTCCCATTGCAGGCAGGTGTTCAGCCATCCCCAGGACAGAAGAGCTCTATCACGTGTGTAACGGTGACTTGGGAAGACAAACACCATCACCGTTTCCTTCTTTCCTTCTTCTTCCCCCAGCTTTGTACACTGAGCATGACACCATGAGGTCTGGGATATCCCATGGTGTGGGGATACAGCTGGAGA
>VZTA01012684.1:212681-224871 GCA_013398855.1 Mohoua ochrocephala | reverse complement strand
AAAAAAAAAATTAAAAATCAGATTATGAGTCAAAGCACTGCACAAAAGGCATATCAAGCGATTTGAAAGAGTGTTCTGTGCAAGTGAGTTTTTTGGTATTATTGAAATCACTGATTCACAGACTAATTTAACTTGGAGCTACTCTAAGCCTTGTGCTGAAAGACGCATTCATTTCCCCCATTAATATTAAATTTTAACTCTTGGCTCCAATCTCCTGTAACTTTAAATGGAGATGGTGGGGGAAATAGAGGCTTTTTTAGCAAGGGAAGGAAAACTTTATCATAGAATTCTAGAATATCCGGGGCTGGAAAGGAAAAAACAGGGATCACCAAGTCCAGCTCCTGGCCCTGCACAGACATCCCAACAATCCCACCCCGAGCATCCCTGTCCAAATGCTCCTGGAGCTCTGGCAGCCTTGGGAATGGCTCAGCCTCGGCTCTGAGTTTGGGCTCTGTGGGTCCCCCAAAGCCTGTGAGGCTGGCACCCGTTCCAGGAACATTCCTTACCTTGATGATTGAAGCTCTGTTTTCATTCCACCTCAAATAGCCTTTGGATGTGAGCCAGAGAGATTAGAATTACAGAAATACAATATTCCTTCATTTTGATCCTTGATCCCCAGTTTGTGCTTGGAAATAGCCTGGTGGCATTGTTGAACGGCAGAGGCTTCATCCTAGCAGATTAAGTCCCTTTGCATGCAAGATGATGATTTTTCCCTGCAAAATTGATTAAATAGATGAATAGATATTGATTTCTGCTTTATTCTTTCCCCCTCCTCACTTATTTTTTGTCGGAGTAGAAGGACAACATCTACCCTTTAATTAACAAGTGAAAAACATGGGAAAAAAGGAAAAGGTGATGTATTTTTTGATGACAAATGTATTTCTGGTTTCTCTTCAAGTCACAGCTGGTTTCACACACAGAGGTGTCCCTTTGAGGAACCATCAGGATCAAGTTATGGATGTGTTGGCTGTAGAAACGTGGCTGCCCTGGAAAGACACCTTTTACAGAATAGAGGATAGATTGGATCTGGGAATTATTTACTGGAAAAGGATTGAAAGAAGGAGCAGCTCTGTAATCTGAGATATAACAACAGCGACAACCTGTATGGGACAGAAAGAAATCTGGGAGGAGATTAAAGGGCAAAGGGGAGCAGAGTGCTTTGGTGCATTTTGAGTGACTGAGGGAACGCAGGACTCCTGAAAAGCCAAATTGTTGGAGCTGACAGGATCTTTGGTGTGGTGTGAGGCTGCGATCCATCCAGAGTTCAGGCACTAAATTCCATGTGTGGGAAAGCAGCAGCATGCAGAGGCGAGGCTGGGATTTACTGCTGGAGCACATCAGCGTGCCATAAATCTGATATTTGCTTCCTGCACTGACCAATCCCCGAACATTCCCGAGCCTCGCAAAGCACGTCCCCTATTGCCTTTAACCATGGGACATATGGTGAGGAATTTTCTTTATCCTGATCCTCGCAGAAGATCAGCTTTTTGTCCTGAGGCCTGGGGATTGATTGCCCTTATCTTAGTCTGCATAAATACAGTTCTGAATATAAAGCCAGCCATAATAGTGCTTTGGTCTGGATTTTTTTTTTTCCGGAGGGATTTTGCTTGTGATGGATTTAAATTCTAGGGATTTACTTTTTTATCTGCAAAGGCAGTTTGTTATCCAGAAATGTTTTATTTTTATTTTTATTTATTAGGAGGAAGTCTAGTTATTCGTTTCCACATGGCACTGTTTCTGCCTGGTGCCGTTGTTGTTTAATTTAATACTTTTCCAGAATGTGGTTTGAATTTAGCATTTTTGTTGGAGCGGGCAGGCTGGTCAGGCAGATGACAACTTCCATAAAGGCATAAGGCTCTCGTGCCAAGAACTGTTCTCACTAATGGTGGGATTTCACAACTTCTCCCAAAAGAAGTGAACCTTTCCCAGCTCTCGGTTTCACACCAGCTGAATTTAGGACACTGTTCTTTTTGATATTTCTTGTCTCCTGAGTTCTGTCCAGGCTTCCTCCCAAACAGCTATTCTTAATCTGGAGAGGCAAAAATAGAAAAGGAGAGAGGAGAAAACAAAACAAAAAAGCCGAAACCAAAACCAACACAACCCCATTCTCTTTTGTTGGACTCGGAAAAATCCTCGAGCACTGCTTGACTTTGTGGTGTCATAGATGTGAGGCAGCTGAACATCTGCTGTGTGCACACTGCTCTTCCATGGGAAAAGTGGGTTTGAATCAAATTTGGAGGGAACACAAACCAGCTGGATTTTTGCTGCAGTTTTTCAAGGATGTATTTCTACAGCTTGAGGTGCTTGAGTGTGGCCAGGGAAGGGAATGGAGCTGGGGAAGGGGCTGGAGCCCCAGGAGCGGCTGAGGGAGCTGGGAAAGGGGCTCAGCCTGGAGCAAAGGAGGCTCAGGGGGGACCTTGTGGCTCTGCACAAGTCCCTGACNCAGGGGAGGCTCAGGTTGGACATCAGGGGAAATTTCTTCACTAAAAGGATGGTCAAACATTGGAAGGGGCTGCCCGTGGAGGTGGTGGAGTCCCCATCCCTGGAAGTGTCCAAGGAACAGCTGGATGTGGCACTCAGAGCTCTGGGCTGGGGGACAAGGTGGGGATCGGGCACAGGTTGGACTCGATGACCTTGGAGGTCCTTTCCAACCTCAGTAATCCTGTGATTCTGTGTGAAATGTGCTGTGCACACATGAAGGCTCTGTACGAGGTCACTGACAGGACAGGCCCGTGTGAATGATTCCAGGTATTCAGGACTGGAGCCTGGACATAAGTGGTGCCCAGAGAAACCAAACCAAAACTGCCTCAGCCGCTGTGTTACCGAGCCAGACAGGGTTAATCAGGGAGCTGGGAACGGTGCTTTGTGCACAACACAGTGTTGTTTGAGTTTTCTCGTGTGCTTTCAGATAATTGTGTGTTTCCTCTTTTCAGCTCACTTAACAAAATTGTACAGGGAGGGAAGCAGCAGAAGCAGATATTTGATGTGTTAATAACTTCTTCCCTACTTGCCTGTGCAGCTTCATTTCAGCACTCTCAGTTTAAGGGTTTCTCCAGTGTGGTCCTAAAAATGTGACTGCACAGGGCTGCATCCTGAGCTCGTGCAAACCTGGCACTGCTTCGCCCCAGTCAGCATTTCACACCCATTGAAAATCTGCCCCACAATTTGCAAAAACGGGCCAAGCATTTTCCCTCAATTGTCACTCAGTCCCCTGCTAAAAGCAATTTTATTTAAATTGCATGGTGTCTCTCAGTCTTCAGTTAAGAGGCATCTTTCATAAAATCTCATCCCTTATTACCATGTTATTACTGCTTCTGTTGGTTTTCCGAGGGTGCGCTGAGATGATCGTTTCCAGCTGTGGCTTTATCCGAGTGTGAAAAGCCCAGTTAGTGGGAGGAAGCCGGGGAAGGAGGATGCTGTGTGTGTGTTCCTGCAGTGCATGTGTTCCCCATTGAGCTGGGAGCGAGGAGGACCTGAGGGAGGTGCCTTTGCCTCCTCTGTGCCATAACTCATCCCGGGAATCAATGGCAGACCCAGCCTTGCAAAGCCCCCAGTGAGGATTTGCATAGTCATGATCCCGCCTTTGTCCTGGGACAAACGCTGCTTCCTGCTTGTGTTTCTCTTGGTGCTTTTCCAAAGGCAGCTGAAGCATAAATGACTTTGATTTTCAAACGTGTTTCTAATACACACGAGTCTGCGTTAAAAAGCACTCAAATAATAAGAGATGCTGAGAGTTTACACGCTGAAAGTGGCCAATTTTAAACGTTTCAAAGAATAAAATGCACATTAATTGGCTTTCCTGGATGCTTTACCATAGAGCACAAAAGCCAGGCAGAGACAGAATGGAAGAGAGCACTACATTTGTACCATGCTAAGGCTTTTAACCCTGAGGCATTCGCAAGACATTTAGGAGCAGTTTCCTTCCTTACATGTTTAACTGTTTTACATTGTGTCATAAATATTTTACCCTTTTATTTTTCCCCAGTGGACTCTGGGATGTTGAGATGAACATGACTTCTTGTTTAACACTCGGCAACTCCTCCAGATGAGCAGGGGCTCTGCTCAGCTGGGGGACAGAAATGCAAAGGCACGCTGGTGTCTTAAATCGTGTTGCAGAACCAGCAGATGGAGCATGAGAGTGCAAAACCCGGTTTGCGATGGCGTGTCTGTCTGTCTGCACGAGCTCATTACATTCTCATATTGTTTGAGCTTAAAAATAGACTTTTTAAAGTAATTTTTAGCCACCTATTCTGTCCGTGGGCTTTTCTGCCTCCTGTTAAAGGCAGTGTCTGTGCATAAACCTAGAGCAGAGCTCTTGTTCCCCCTTGGGGAGTTCAGGGAGCCCTCTGCAGTTCCCGTTACTCAGGTGGAGAAGCAAAGACCCCCAATCTCCCCAGGCTTTGGATTTATGATCCAATTCATTGCCATGGCCATGAGACTGGGTTGGAGTTTATACACTCAGCCACACTTTTAATTATTTGTTATTCAACTGAGCTCAGTGAGAAAAAGGAAATGCTTTCAACTACTTTTAACTTATTTTTGTTTTTTAGTTTCATAATCTAAAAGCTTAAAAGCTTTGGGCTTTTATTTTTTATTTTTTTTTATTTGGCTGGGTTATTTTTGAAAATGCGAAGCAGTGGAATATTTTATGACTTTAGCAATAATACCGAAGTACAGACCATAGCTGTGACTGCATCAAAGTGCTCCAATATTGCTGGGGAGACTTAGAGGCCTGAGCATCCAAATCAGCCTGACAGTTGTTATTACAAAGTATTTTGCTCAAGATCCACAAATCCTCATTTCAGCTGCCAATAATTCTTCAAATTATTAAACTCGAATCTTGGTGCAGAGACCATCAGAACGGGGTTTAAAGCGAGACCACGACTCACAAGATAACAAAATCTGAAAGCCTGAACGTCATCGTTTCCTCCCTGTGGCACTCGGAGATGTTTTCTGGCATTCACTAGTGAAGAAAAAAAAAAAAAAACCCATGAGGGAAAATAGGTCTTACAGATAGATCCAAACCACCAGAAATTGATTTGTCCATTAATGAAGTTTGACGAAAATCTTTGGTGAGCCTGGAAGATTAGATTATATATCAAGGAGCTCCTCCACTTGGAAGATAAAGCCTTCAAGTGATAACTTTATTTAATAACATTTTTAATAAGAAGGTAAACTGTTGGCATGAAGTTGGCTGCTTTAACAGAGGAGAGACTGAGGCAGAGGAGGGGGATGCTGAATTCAAGACAAGGAATACTGCACCAAAGGCAATGTTATGTATGAATTACTGGATTTGTATAAAAGCAGCTCCTCACAGTTGGTTTTAGCCCCTCCAGATGGATTATTTCTTAACCTATTACAGGAATAAATCTTTCCACCTGCTGTTCTTTAGGTCCCTTTGGTACAGTGTTTATGTTTACATTCACAACACATTCTTCTGTAAAAAGATCCATATGATTCTTTTTCCTGGACAGAAAGAATCCCATTTCCCTAAAGAAACTGTGCCTGAAAGCAAGTCTGGAACTGTGATGGTTTTTTATTTCGTATGGAATTAAAGCTTTTGTCAGACAAAGCAGTTGCTGCTCTAAGATTGCACAAATGTCTTTTGAGCTGTTGTCTGATAGGTGCAATAGATTAAAGTCCGGGTGTGAAGTGTTGAATTTTCATTCCATAATTTTCTCTGTGTTGATGGAAGGGGTTTCAGGTGATAAGAGTTAAGTTTCTTGTAAACACCGATTCCCATCACATCTCAGCAGGTACATTATCTTTTCCTTCAGAATCAGACAAGGCACTCGTACAAGTTTCAGTTATAAAACTTCCCTTTCCTTAGTCAAAACTCAGCTTTTCTGACTGTGGGTTTTGTCCTCTCTTCTAAAGAAATCAGGGACCACAGAGTTAAAAGATGAACTTTGCAGTACCTGACATAAAATCTGCAGAGTGAAAATTAATTTGGTATCTACTTTTGTTGTTCCCATTTCTGTTCTGAACAACTGTTTTCAGCAGTCGTTGCTTCCAATCAATGCTGTGTATGTGAACTCCAGATAGGCACCTTCTGCCAGCCTTCTCCTGTCTAGGGGAGGCAATTCAGAGCTTTCCCCTGATCCAGCTGGCAAATATTTACCTATTTTCAAACAGAAGCAAACAGCTCAGTGTAAAAGAGTTGGAAGCAGACTCTGTGCAAACAGGTGCTTTGTATTTTATTGGTGTGTTATGCTGCAACCCATCAGGCATTTATACAGAATTTTCCCCTGGCACCTGTGGGATTGAGGCTCACAGGTTGGTGTCAGCACTCCCGGGCTTTCAGACTTGGTTAATTAATTTACATGAGCCATAGTTGGTCTGTCCCCGTTTGTCCCTGCCTGTCCCAGTGTAAAAGATGCTCTTGCTTATAACAAGAAATAATCTCCGAGCCTGACCGTGGTGGCCTGTGCTAGAAGTGACATCACCTTGTTCTAGTCCTCTCTAGGCTGTAGGAATGTGCCTGTGTGCTGAAGGCACAATCATTACCTGCTTGTTATTCTGGCCTTTGGTCTGTCTCAGGGGTGTCGCGTGGCAGTGAAACACTGAGGTGTTTCAAAAACAAGTGCTGGTTATGGAGAGAGGGGAAGGCAGAGCATTGTCTGTGCTCTAGGTGAGTTAAGCAAAGGTGATGTCATTAAAGGTACAATGTCAGAACATAAAAAAAAAAAAAGAACTGGTGGGATATTGTTATTCTACAGCAAAACCTCTCAAATTCTTTTCACACAGTGCTGTTTGCTGGGGTCTGTGTTTTCTGTTCTAAAGAGCTTTAGTGCTGTTGGGTTTCTTTGTTCAGGGAAAGAGGTCTGGTTTTTGTGGGGTTTTTTATTTTCTGGTTAGAGCAATTTGAGCTAAAATATTTTCACCGCATCACCTTAATTTTGAGCAATGAAGAAATGTGTTCATATGTTAGTTCTTAAACCATAATATTCCAGCAGCAATCACGTCCTGTGGCCACCTCCTCTTATTTGCAACACAGGGCTCTGAGATGTCCATCCTTCACCTTATTTATCACAGAATGGTTTGGGTTGGAAGGGACCTTAAAGCTCATCCAGTGCCACCCCCCTGCCATGGGCAGGGACACCTTCCACTGTCCCAGGCTGCTCCAAGCCCCGTCCAACCTGGCCTTGGACACTGCCAGGGATGGGGCATCCACCAAAGAGACCCAAAATTTCCAGTGTGAGTTTGTGTCTGAGAGCATTGTCCACACACTTCTGCAACTCTGGCAGGCTTTTATTTGTTGATATTTATTCATCTTGTTGGAATCATGTCGGCCATGAAGAACCTAGAGGGCGCCTGGCACAGAATCCCTGTTTTTATCTTTACAGGGGGCACAGTGTTCTGTTTTCATGGCAGGTGCCTAGAGGCTCATCCTCCACAAGTGTGTCCTAGCATTTCTTCGTCTTAGAAGCTGCTGGAGTTAAAGGGAAACAGGAGGAGATATAGAAACTCAGAATATAGCTGGATCTCAATTTTTCAATGGCAAGATCATGAATTAATATTAAAATCTATATATGTTCTGTGCAATGTGCTCTTTGTCTACCAAAAATAACTGAGGGCTCTCTCAACCCCTGGTGACATGGCCGTGCTGGACATTGCTTTTGTGCAGAAATGGAATTTTCTGCTCAAAAGTTCTTCCCCATGAGGTCATCACTTGATGAGGTTGGTGGGAAAGGGCTGAGTCTTCATTTAAATTTCTCCGTAGTTCTTAGGCTTCAGAAACAGCAATGTTTTGAAAAACAGGCAGAGAGGTTTGGTTTTTTCCAGCACACTTCCCTCACTCACGGTACGAAAAAGGACCTCACAAATAATTCAGAGTTTCTTTGTGGAAGGTGTCCCCGCCCATGGCAGGGGGTTGGAGTGAGATGAATGTTAAGGTCCCTTCCAACCTAAGCCTTGCTGGGGTCCTGTGCCTCAGCTCTCTAACCCTTGGTCCCTGTGAAACAGCTTTTCCTCCCTGAGGGGTGGATTTCCCTCACTGCAGCACCCATCCCCTGTTAACCATCCCCCTTGGCACAATCACTTTTCTCCATTCAACCCTTTCCAATTGGATAGCTCAGATCTTTTCAGCTGTCAGCAAATCTTAACAGTTCTTCCCTTAACCCAGACATCCCTACCCAGACAGATGTGTTTGTCTGTCTGTGTATTCCCCACTACAGGTAAATAACTCTAAAAAGAGGTTATCCTCCAGAGGTTAGGTGAGAAAAGCAGGATGGGATTAAATTGCTGCCTGAGTTACAAACATTGTGCAGAAATGCCTTGTACTCAGCACAGAAGGACAAACCCTTGCACGCTGTGCAGAGATTTGCACAGGAGTCACGGAGTGGCATTGCCTCCGATCATGTACTTGAAGGTGTTGACAGATAGAAATGCTTTTAAACTCAAATGCCTTTAAGACTTTATGAAACAAATCCTACCTCGGGTTGTCCCCAGAGTTAAGGACCAGGGTATTAATGGCATATCACCTTCAGCATTTCCTTCAAATTTGTCTTCCTTGAAGGAGCTGGGCTGTAGCAGCAAATTGTAGCCTGCAGCACTCCATCTGCTCCTCCTGAGAGCACGAGGACACCGGGAGATGCTCTGGGCCCCTTCACACCACTGCAGGTTTCCTTCTTGTGTATTCAGAGCACAGAAACAACAGTGACGTGGTCACATTCTGGGCAGCAAAGCTGAGTGATTCCCAGACTGTGTTGACAGGTCTATCCTTAAAAATCCTTCCTGCTTTGCTTTTGTGATATTTGTGTGAGTTACAGTGCTGTTGGTCCAAAGAGCTCAGAAACCCTGAGTCAGAAGCCAACTCTCTCTTTCCCCACTCTGTATTCATGGACTCTCATGAAATGTGGTCTGGGGTTTTTTGTGTTTCTAAACCTTCCTTTTGCTTTTCCTTTCATGGCGAGTGTTAGGTACAAATCACTCGTTCATTCTCCACGCAAAACTGCAGGCACTGTCCCCCTGCTTCCAGGCTGCTGCCTGTGTTCTCCTGTCTGCTGTATTGCTCCTCCTCAAAATGGAAAACCTTTCTGGAGTGGCAAAGCTGGCAGCTTTCCCTGCGATGCCCTGGCGTAGGAAAATGGGAGTTTATTTCAGTTGGGTGGTGTCTCCATGTCTACTTTGGGCATCAGGGTGGCGGCAGGTTGCTAAAACAACTCTGTAGGATCTGCTCCCTCTCATGTCCAGCTCCAAGAGACCCAACAGAGAGTGGAATTTGGAGCCAGAGCTTTGAGCTTGGCTGAGGAACTGGCTGGAACTGCTTTCTCCAGCCTCAAAACGCTGCTGAGAAAGAAGCTGCCCTCACTGCCCACGTTTAATCTCTTTGATGTGCTGCAGGGGAGATGGAAGGAGCTCTGTTGCCTCACCCAGAGACCCCCATGGAGCACCAGGAACGCCTTTGCTGCCGCAGGAAATGTGCAGCGCTGTGGCTTCTTCTGATCACACTTAGCTCAAACAATTCCTCTGAGCTTTCTGGGTTTCTTTCAGAGGTACCCACCAAATTATACAGCTTGCTATAATTTAGCTTTGCTTACACTAAAATACCACTCTAGACTATCTAGGGAGCCCTGCTCTGTGTTGTCTGCTGGAAGAGAAGCGTGGGAGCCTCAGGATCTGTGCCAGTCTGTGTGATGTGCAGAGCTTTACATGTCCTACATTGCTGAGGCAGGATGCACCACACTGGAGACATCCATGAGGGGAGCTTTGACAGGACTTTGAGCAAGCACTGCTTCTTGGCAGCCTTTACCTTGGATTGTACCAGGTTTTTTGTGTGTGGTGGTTTTTTTGGGTTTTCTAATGTGCACAGTTCATCTAGAAGGGAGTAGCAGTGGAGGTTGGGAATGCTGTCAAGATCACTGTGGATATAGCAGTGCCAGATTGAGTGCTGTTTAACTTCTACATTATCATCTCTCGCTCCTGTTTCCTTTATTTTCTTTAAATTTTATTATCTCTCATCTGGTACAAAAGAAGTATTTGAATTTCAGAGCTGAGCTGATGCTCCATCCTGTGGGAATAAGAGCTCGGCTTCTCCTCCCTCAAAGCACAGGCTCAGATCTCTGCTTCCTTTAAGTGCTGTCCCAGCTTTCAGCTGTCGAGTGCCTGTTTGCTTTGGACTGGTGTGTGAAGGGCGTACTGAATCCTGCTGCCTTCAGATTCTAGGAATTGTCCTAGGAGGATGATGCGCTGTGGAATAGGATTTTTTTCATCCTATAAATTGTGTTGTCTGGGTAAGACTTTTGGGTTATAATTAATGTTTTCAGAAACTTGCATGGTGTGTTAGACAAGCCATTTTCAAATAATAACTCAGCCATTATATCATTCCTTAGACACAATTTCTTAACTTGGGGGGGGGAAATTGCCTGAAGTTGTATGTTTGAAAAGTTGTTTGTAGAGAGAGAGAATTAACCTCTGAGTAAAATGCATGCCAATTTTATAACTGAGTCAGGTCCCTTGCCTAGAAGCAGCTTTGGGGAAGGCTTATCCCACATAATGTACTTTTTATAACAAAGTTGGAGATATTTTGCCTCTGCAGTACCTTGTAGAGAGGAACTCCTTGTTCTGTTTGTCTGTCTGCACTTTTCTCCCTAAAGGATTTGCCCTCCTGTGTGTTTGTGCTCTGGGATCCTGAGCTGTGTCATGGCTCACAGGCCCTGATCCGATACTGATGAACCGATGTGAGCACAGACGGGGAGAAGGAGTCATTGGGAGAGGCCCTGTGGAGAAGCACTTGGGGATCCCCGTGGGTGGAAGGCTGGACATTCTTACATGGACAGAGAGTGACGGGACAAAGGGGAGGGGTTTCAAACTGAAAGGGGCCAGGATTAGATGAGATGCTAGGAAGAAATTCTTCCCTGGAGCTGTTCAAGGCCAGGTTGATTGGGATTGGAGCAGCCTGGGATGGTGGAAGGTGTCCCTGCCCATGGCAGGGCGTTGGAATGAGATGGGTTTTAAGGTCCCTTCCAGTCCAAACCGTTTTGTGATTCTGTGATTCTAAACACACAAAGAGGCATTAAACATTTTAAGATCATTGTTTTGTCATTGCATTAAAATCTGGAGGAGAGGATCCAACCCCCAGATGTTGCAATTCACTTCAGCAGCATTTCCAACCCCTGCTTCCTCAGAGAATCACTGTCAAATTCATATAGACACTGTAAATATTTATTTATTTATTTATACACTGAAATTGCCATCTAAAACTGAAAAAGAAGTGTGAGGATGGTTACTGCGTTCAGTGTGGCTGAGGCTGAAGTAGCAGATGAAAGAGGAGGAATCACCTAATTATTGCCCAATTCTAAGCACTGGTGTTCAATTGTGAAGTGCTACTGATGTAATTAAAGTGTAGAAGAAGCAGTGCAACTTTCCTACTGTCAAAACGTTCGGCTCAACATACAATGTGGAAAATAACTTAACTTCGTTAAGCTTTCAATGTTAATCAGTGCTGAGGAGCTATTTTCTCCCTAATACCATCTGCAAGTCTCCATCAATACCATGCAAGTGTTGATTGTGTGTTACAATACTTCATTTTAATTAGACTCCGTAGGAGATAGTTAAAGGGTGATGGGGGAAGATGTTGCAGCAGTAAATATTATGGCACATTTGGAAACGGAGAGGGGAAAAAGAACATGTTGGCTTCAGTGTTGACATAAGTAACACTCTGCACTCTGGGACACACTTGTCACTGCTGGGGACTGCAGGCACTCGGTGATATATTGCATTTCAGTTTAGCAGATCTTCCTTAGGGGACTAGTTTGTCACTGGAACACCCTGGTGAGGAGATGCAGCGGCCATGGCTGTGTTAATCAGCAATTGCTGGGTCACCCTGGCAGGTGAGGGATGGTCCTGGCAGGTGAGGGAGGGTCCTGGCAGGTGAGGGAGGGCCATGGAAGGTGGCTGATGACCATGGAAGGTGGCTGATGGCCATGGCAGGTGCGGGGTGGCCATGGCAGGTGGCTGATGGCCATGGAAGGTGCAGGGTGGCCATGGCAGGTGGCTGATGGCCACGGAAGGTGCAGGGTGGCCATGGCAGGTGGCTGATGGCCACGGAAGGTGTGGGGTGGCCACGGCAGGTGGCTGATGACCATGGAAGGTGCGGGGTGGCCATGGAAGGTGTGGGGTGGCCATGGCAGGTGGCTGATGGCCACGGAAGGTGTGGGGTGGCCACGGCAGGTGGCTGATGGCCATG
>VZTA01012684.1:169798-203703 GCA_013398855.1 Mohoua ochrocephala | reverse complement strand
ATAAAATGTCTGGGAAAATAAACTCTGTCCCTGTCGTGCCTCACTAACCATCCCTGGCTCGTTAAAGCAGGCAGGGGGAAGCACCACTCTGTACCAACAGGCTGTGCTGAGAGGAGCAGCCTGGCTGAGGAATGGAGACAGCAGCACCACCAGTTAAAGGTGCTCTTACCAGGAGATATTTGCAGGCTCCTGAGGTCTCCTCTGAGAGCAACGAATTGTTCATAACATAGTCTGTTCATTGGCAATCACATGGGATTAGGATAATTTATCCCTGAAACTGCCTCAAGCACTCCCTAACTTTTTAACCTGGACTGGCAGTGCCTAAAGGTTTATTTTGAGAGGACTGGATTCGGTGGGAATGGCCTGGTGTTTTAAAATCTGTTGTTCTTAGCACGAAATGATCTTAAACCAGAGTACATTCAGTGCTGCAGCAAACTGTGTGCAGTGATAGCCGAGGCTGTGAAGTGTTTGTAAATGTTTTACTGTAATTTTAGAAAAAAACATGTGGTAGAGGAGAGATAAATAAGGAAAGAGAGGTTGAAGCAGCTATAACAGTCTTTAATAGAGAACTGACAAGCTTAAATGTCAAGGCCATAATAACAATTAATTCCAAATGCTTAATTATCATTTTATAGCCAAGATTTGATCTACATTCCACAAAGCCAAATACAGATTAAATTGCCTTCTGCTGAAATATGGCCACTGAGAGATTAAGACCTAGCAAGTGTTTTACTCCAGGAACATTATATAATGACCCATAATTTTGGTAAAAATGAGGTAGAAACATCTCTTAAGGCTCTATTTGAGCACACAAAAAGACAACATCTTGGACTATCTCACACAGCTGTGTTTTGTATTGGCCAGAATGGCTCAGGACTCACCTCAACAACGCTGGATGTCGCACTGGGGATGAATTTTTGTGCTTAGCTACGTTTACAGAGGCACACAAACTCTTCCCTTCCCTGGGCTTTGTGGTGTGTGTTTTGAGAGAGAGAGAGCTTGTCAGCAAACAGTGCAGCACATTCCAGGAGAGCCTGGAAAGCAATTATCTTGCCTGGCACCCTGGGCTCCGAACCCAGCAATATCGTGGGGCAGGGAGCTAATTGCTCCATCTGCTGCTCGGGGCCCCTCGGAGGGACAGGCTCTGGCTGCCTGGTGCCCAGCCCACTGAAGGTGCAGGGCTGTCTGTCCAGAGCAGGCAGCAGCAGGCTCTCGTTGTTAATTTAAAGTGCAATTTTGCCGTTATTGCGCTGGCTTTATTATAACCCCGACGATGTTCAGTGCATCGCCGCAGCAGCCAGAGTCCTTGCGCGGGTTATCTGTCAGCCTGCAATCAATGAGCCTCCTTGTTTGCTATCAGAACTTGTGTTGGGCACATTTTTCTGGCCTGTTGGTTCAGCAGGAGCCTGATGAAGAGTAAAGCTCTGCGTGCGTGCGAACTGCTGGGCAGAAATGCATTTTGGTGGCTGCATGAACGGCCATGGCCCAACATCCCAGCTCCGTTTGCAAAGGGGACCTGAGCGAGCACCAGTTTGTACTGATGGGCTCTTTTACTTTGTGTGAAAAATGCACGTCGGCTTTTCCATCTTCAGACTCGTCCTGCAGTGTCTTTATGGCCTTATCCATATGTATGATGTTCTGATACATATTAGCATTGCTTTGTAATCTCCCTCTTCTGAATGCTCGGGGATTCTGCAATGGCGCTCGCAAGATATTTGTGAATTAAAATTACAGACTGAGCTGTTCCCTGGTTTATGCTCTTTGTGGCTGCTCACACTGCAGCTCCGAAAGGAAAAAGGCCTTAATGCACCTTTCTCAGCTCATGTGCAGGCAGAGCTTCTGGCATCTCCTATTATGGTTTTAGGAGCTTAAAATAATAAGAAAAAAAATCAAAATTCAAGCCCTGACAGGGAGAATTTTTGATTATTGAAGGTTCATATCAATGTCGGTTGGTAATTTTTACTGGTCAGTACCTTCTATTCCTTAAAATGCTTATGAGCATAGAATCACGGAATTATTAAGATTGGAAAAGACCTCTGAGATCAAGTCCAGCCCTTGACCCAGCACTGCAAAGCCCATCACTAAACCAAATCTCTGAGCACCACATCTGTGTGTTTTCTGAACACTTTCAGGGATGGTGATTTCACTCCTTCCCTGCTCAGCCTGTTGCAATGCCTCAAAACCCTTTCCGTGGAGGAATTTTTCCTGTCATTCTGCTTTAGACTCCTGCTGTCTCAGGTAATGACTGAAAAGTGATGAAAGAGCTGGATTTGTATCGCCCGATACAAACAGCTCTCCACTGCATTCATATTTCTTCCTGGGAGCTTCTTGGCTTAAGAGAAATGGTAAAACCTGGTTTTATGCTGTTTATGGACGGCCGCTGGCAAAGTTTGTCAGTCCCCCGCAGAGCAGACAGGAGAGGAAAGAGAGGAAGTTATCAATATTCAAATGCAATTTGCTGCCTGCATGGCTTGGACAGGACAGCCTGAGCTGTGGTTCCACGTCTCTGGGTGTGCCACCAGGTCCGATTCAGGTGCAGATGTATTGATGTAGATACATCCCAAAACTCTGCTGGGATGGCAGTGGGACTTCCTTCTCAAAACGAGAGTGTCTGGCTGTAGCTGCACTTGTAAATATTAGCATTGGCCTTGTTAGGGAAGTTTTGTCAGGGAATGTGGCTGGAAGGAAGATCCTCTCAGCCTTTTGAACATGACCAAGGGATGTGGGAGACCTCATTCATTATACCAGACTTCAGTTCGCTGTGCTGTGTCTCATAGGAGAAAAGAGAGGTCCTGAAGGCTGAAATCAGTTAGTTATTGTAGGCACAGTGGTCTTGAAACAACCAGAGATGGCAGAGCCCTGGAAGGATTGCGCTGCTGCTGCCAGTGCTTTCTGCTTTCTGCAGGAAACCCTTCGGTTGTGCCCCACCCAGTTCAGATTAACGGGACAAGGAGGTGCTCACAAGGTGCCTGTAGAGTTGTGGGTTTCAGTTGCCTTTTGCCTTTGTTTCTCACATTATGCAGACCCCTAAAATTCGAGTCAGTTCTGCTGATTAGCTCATCAAACAAACGAGCTCCTCAGCACCAAACTTTGATCTTTGCTGTGTTAGAGATTTAAATGATAAAGCGAGTCTGTGATTTTCTGTTGAGGAGTCAGAAATAAAAAAAGTACAAATTTAAAGAGCCCAAGAGGTTTCTTAGCAGTCTAACATTCTATTTATGGTTTTTTATTGTGCAATATGCTCCACTTAAACCTCTTTCCTTCTCAAAATACAGTCACTAAGCCTTCCACCTGTGGCTGCCCCATCCTGGAAGTGTCCAAGGCCAGGTTGGACAGGGCTTGGAGCAGCCTGGGACAGTGGGAGGTGTCCCTGCCCATGGCAGGGGATGGAATGAGATGGACTTTAATGTCCCTTCCAACGCAAACCATCCTGTGACACTTCTCAGCTCCTTTCTGGTGGTAGCAGCAGCAATTCAAAGAGCGGAAGTTGCACATCTCTGGCTTTAAAGTCCCATTGTCAGAGGCAAAAGGCACCTTAACACGAGGAGCTGTGACCAGCAGGTGCCATTTGTTGGGACATGTGTGCAGCACACCCTGCTCTCCCTGGGACAGGGGCAAGGTGCCTAAGACTGAATCATTTCCCTGAGCCACATTCAGGGCACACACTGTGAACCAGGCCACGGTGAAAAGGTGAATTTCACTTTATTGAACTCCTTCAATTTTTATGGTTTGAGGTTGAGAAAAGAATGAGTTACATTCCTAATTTATGAGGTTAATTTTTAGAATTTATAATTTATGTGAGCGTGCTTTTAGGTGGATTCTGGTACTTTCAACTGAAACTTAGATCAAAACCTTAGCGTTGGGAAGGTTGGCTTTCAGTCTGAAGTTAAAGATAATTGACCTGGCTGCAGGACAAAAGCCAGGCTAACCATTTAGGGCTGATTTTTGAGGGATTGTTGGCTGTAGTAAATGATGTTTATCTGGTTTGGGAGACACTACAGTTCAGAAAGAGCATGTTTTATCCAGTGCCTGGTGTTGCAGTTACACAAGCAAAATTGTGAGAAAGACTTTTTTTCCCCTCCTATTTTCAGTGCCCAGGTCCATAACTTAGAGTAATCTGTCCAGCTAAGTGACATGGCTGCAATGGCTTGGCCCCTGCAAGAGTGGATGCAGGATATTCTTTCTAAAAGTTTCAAACCAACAAGTTCCCGAGGTGTGGGAATTCTTCCAGATCATAAATTTGAGTTTGTTTAAAATGTAACAAATACCTGTTGCTTGAAATACTGAACAGGCTGCAAGGAAATGTATTTAAACTAAATCCAAAGCAAGCTAAGTGTCCAAAGTGTTAAAATATAAAAAACCCAAACAAACAGGGAAAAAAACCCCAACAGAACAAACCAAGAAACAACCCAAGTTTGCAGATACTGAAAAAAATTATCTCCCATGTGAAATGAGTTTCATGATCTTGATACCATTTTTGTGTAAAGACCCCTGGGTGTGTGTGACCTTGCTGGCTGCTGTGGCAGGAAGGTCTGTGAGGAGCAGATTGCTGAGGCTGAAATCTCAGGTGCCTTCCCGTAGAGCTGCATCCAGGGAAAGCTGGAGCATCCCAACAAGGCACACGGGGCAGAGGAGGGTTTTTGCCCGGGATTGTTGCTTTGCTGACACCAGTTTCCACAAGAGTCAGAACTGAAGCCTCTCATGCCACCTCCACAGATCAGAAGAAAGTAAAATCTGAGGCAACAACAATCCTTAGTTTGATTTTTGTAGCTTAATCCAGAACAAACATGACAGGAACAAGCTTGCTCTCCTTTTTTTTTTTAAAAACAAACAAAAATTTAGGTGCTTGGGTGTTCTCTGAAGATTTATTTCATGTGCAATAAGACCCACACCCTAAGGAATCAGGATTCTTGGGGAGCATGGATCACAGGGGAGAGAAACCAGGCAGGCACAGGCACAGAGAGGGCCGTGAACACCCACAGGGGCTTTAGAATTTGGTTTTGTAGACATGAAAGTCGATGGCACGGAGTAAATGTGACCTGATACACTTTAAATAACTGTGATTTGCTGGTGTTCTGTGCTCTAAAACGTGAAAGTTTTTGGAATGCAGATGATCTTGGCAGAGAGAACCCTGACTTTTGGATTGGCTCAGGGAATATTGCCAGCAAAGGGATGAGAGAAATTGCATCAAGACAAAGTTTCAGTTCCTGGAAGAGGCTTGGATAATATAAAGGTGCAGATAATTTGGCATTTATCTGGTTTGAATTTCGATTCATTTCTGTGGATGCTCTGTTGATGGAAGTGGGGGTGTGTATTCTGTGTGTAAAGTATTAATTTCCAAAGCTTTCGGGGGAACCTGGGCATCAGGAAAAGGGGATGGGTGCACAGCCAGGCAGCCCTGGTGACGAGGAACTGTGCTCTTGGCTCTCCTTCCCCCCACATCATCCCCTCCCTGTCTGCAGGGACCCCCAGGGACCCTTTCCCCCTGCCTTTTAGCACTTGTGCCCATAATTCCAGGAACAGCACTTTGCCTGTTTTTAAGTCCCCATATGCACACAGCTTAAAGAATTAGGCCATATTTGCATCTCAGGCCACAGAGGATGCAGAGCAGAATATAGAATCCTTTTAACAGCAATATTTAACAACAAAACAGCATCTGTTTTGTCATAACCAGACACAGAATAGCAGCTAATTATCTTTCTTAAAAAGAAAATCCTGAATGATCCCGGATCAGTGACCCTGAATCCGTGGCTGCTCTTTGAGATTCAGGATGGGGAATTAAGCGGGAAACAAGCACGGTGGTAGATGATATGTAGGTAGTGAAAGAGGATGAAAAAAAAAAAGGCAGAAGGATAAAATGAATGTGTCAGTAGAGGCAAATGTCCAACACTGCAGCATTAATATAGTGCAGGGATGGGGCTGGTGGTGATGGGAATGCACAGAAAAACAAGCCTGGGAAGCAGCAGGGGTCTTTTTCACTATTAAACCTATGAACCTTTAGGCTACTCTCTATTAAGGGCATGCAATAAAACACTCTCAGGTGTTTCCAGACCACATTTTATGTCAGTGACCACAACAATATAGTGAAAGCATTGCCTGCATTTTATAGAGGCTTCTGGAAGCACGAAATACTTGAGAAACACATCGGAGAAGTGCTTGAAAACACTCAGGGTCTGCCCTCGGGCCCCTGCTGTAATGCTGGGCTGCCTTCTCCCCTCCTGTGCTGTCAGTCTTTCCTCTTTCTCTGAGCTGGCTTCCACGCCAGTCCTGCAGTACAGAAAATCAAGCTGTCATCCATGACAAAGATGTTTGAGGAGTGTGTCTGTGCTGGCAGGGAGCTGCTGGTGGCAGTGGGTGGTGGGAGGTGGGTGCTCACCACCCTCTCAGCACCATCCTGTCTCTGGAACTGAAGATCATTAATAAAATTAAATTTAGCGATGCATTTGCCTTGGTTTTGAGAGTGGCTGGAGTCGAATGCATTTTGATGCAGGAGTCCAACTGGACTGCACTGCCTCGTTCTTTTCAAATCCTTCATTAAGCAGTTATTTAATTGCCCCTGCAGGTCAGTGTTACTGGTTTCCTTTCCTATCTGTCCCTTGAAGTGATTGCTGAGTTTTCAGCAAGGTTTCCCTTCTCCCCTATAGGGTGCTGTATATTAAATTATGTGACCAGTTGTGGTCTGTTTCCATATCAAGTGTTATGTTTTCATAGCAGTTGCATTTCAAACCATACTTAACTGCAACAGGCACATCAGCTGCTTTCAAGGGAATTGGCTTGGAAAAGAATTTGATGCAAATTC
Organism: Mohoua ochrocephala; assembly: GCA_013398855.1. Lineage (NCBI taxonomy): Eukaryota > Metazoa > Chordata > Aves > Passeriformes > Acanthizidae > Mohoua > Mohoua ochrocephala. Next base: position 196,904 of record VZTA01012684.1, on the reverse strand, counting down.
CTCGTTTGACACTTTGGGCCCTTCCTTGCTGTCCCTGTGGCCCCTCCACAAACACCATAAATAGTAAATTTTTTTTTTTTGGCTGAAGGATGTTCTACTTCCTAAACATAAACTGAGTGCTTTGTATATCCTTTAAATGTTTGGAAATCTGGTGATTGGATTTGGAAATTTTAAACGCTGTGACGAGTTCCGTTCGAGTAACCCCTTGTTCTCCTTTGTCCCCAGTAACACTGGTTTAAACCTGTTCTTTGTTATAGCTAGGTGATAGCCAGTCCCTTGTGATCACAGTATTCATAAAGCAGAGCTCATTTCACGTGTTTTTGTGGTGGGGGAAGAAGCTGGAGCTGAACAGCAGCGTTGGCTCCTTTATTTGTAAACAGAGGAATAATTGAGTGACCCCGGGCAGCTCAACTCAAACCGCTCTACCTCAGAGCTCAACCATGCCAAAGTTACCGTGCTCTGTATCCTCTGCACGTGCTCAGAGAACCTCTGCGAACTATAGCTGAAGAATTTATTAAGAATGAAAGCAAAGAGGCCCTGCAGGAATTACTTTAAAAACCAGTAGAAATTAATAAAGAATTATGTCTCCTCCTAAAGATTTTTAAGGCCTCCCTACAAAATTCTACAGCAGGAATAAAATTAAGTGTTAGGTTCTATACAATGATATGAAAACACTACATATAGAATGTAATGGAAAATTAAATATTTTGTAGGGTACTTTCTCATAAGGGAAAACTAAACAGTCTGCCTGGAGCTTTAATCAATACGAAATTCAATTTGAAAAGGGAATAAAAGTGGTGACAACTTTCCTGCAAAGAGAAAAATCACAATATATCACAGTCCTGGGAGCATAAGCAGTTCTGAAGTAGAGCAGAAATGTTTCAGCAGCAGAAAATGACAGGGGAAAATGTCCCCTGGATGGTATTTGCACACCAGGGAAGAGCTGCTGTCACAGTGCTCCAGTGTTCCACGGAGGGAGGATACAGAATGTGAAATGAGGGAAGGGCAGGCTCCAGGCCCTGCAGTGTCACACAGAGGTGACTTTTTTCCTTTTTTTTTGTAAATAGCCTCAGTAATTTTACCTGTGTTCTTTATTCAGCTGTAGAACAGTGACTGGAATTCCAAGTGACTGCAGCCAGGCAGACCTGAGGACACATAAAAACCTCAAATCTCCAGAAACACTCTGACTGCAGAGGTGGCAGATCCCGTGGCAAGCACACCATTATTTTTTGTGGAGAAGAACACTGGTTATTTTTGGAGGGCTACTGGCCACAAACTGTGCCTGTTTGGGTTCTCAGCTGCCTCAGTCTGTGAGGTTTTATTTTACCTGTCATTGCAGAAACCCCGGAAAATGCGTTAGAAACAACATCCAAGTTCACAATCGGGGCTGTGCTGAAGGGATTGCATTTTCAGCGATCTTTTCTGTGAAATATTCACCATCAGATGGTTTTGGTTTCTTCAGCTGCTTTGTGAAATGACCAAAAAAGCCTCCTCCTTGTTGGGCACTTAGTACAAAAAGCGCTTTTTTTTCCAGCTATCTGACCTTTTCCAGTTCTCTTTACCATAAATGCAGCTAATGCTCAAGTTTCTTTAGAGTTACGATAAAAAGAAATGTCAATGGCATCTTAGAGCTGATTTGATGTTTTAAAAGAGATATATGAGAAAGGAAGAAATAAAGGGAAGAAAACACAATTTAAGAGGAAAGTGGGCATTTGGAGGGGTGCCTCTTATCTGCACGTGTCATTGCAGCACAGCCATACCGATATTTTTTGATGTTCTATTTCGCTTGTACTTCATCAGGAATGTGGTAGATGGGATGTATTTTACTCCAAGATATTTCAAATCACTTGATCCTATTTTAAAAACTAATTTTTGAAGCTGATGCATTGAAACACCACAAAGGTGTTCAAACATGAGGGCTCTCAAATATCCTCGTGCTATTGACCATATCTTAATAATATCTCACGCTTGCCTCGTATCACATTAAAGTCACATAAATCATTTCTCCCTGCACCCTGTCCCTCTCCCGTATCAGAAATGAGATTGCTGTGTACCTGCAAGATATTTTTTTCCTTGGAAAACGAAACCAGGCTCATTCAGTAGCCAGTGTTTCAGAAGGAGCCAATAGCATGGTTTCAAGGAGTTCTTTTAGATTCAAAGTAACTTCTGAGCCAAATCGACAAGTTTTTAACATTAGGGTCAGTTCTGTGAAGTAGGAAATGGCAAAAGAAAAGAAACTATTTGATTCTTTGGGCTGCGTGCGTAGCTGTAAATATTTTATAAAGCCGAGGCCAGCCAACAGGTAAATATTCAGTTTGCCCATTGTGACTAATTAGGAGATATCTGAGCTTTCCACTGACACGGTGCCTTCAAACAGCAATGGCCAGGAGCACACCAAAGACGTATTCCTTATTGACTTGGACTGGTTTATGTTTTTACCTTTATGCCGTGCAACAACATTCGATGTCTGTCTGCTCGGCCCAAAATCTAATTGAGCTTCCTGCTCTTGTCCTAATAATGTTAGAATGGATGGACTCAAACTTTGGTTTGGCTCCCTGTGTGTTTAAAATTAACCAAACAATAAGGAGCGAGCAGAATATCTGTATTTTATGGCCGTAGCCTCTGGCGAGAGCAGTGTTTGTGTCTATAAATTCTGTTTGATATTGTTGGATCTCTTATGTGACAGCAAGGTTGAAATGAAAGCGTTGCTGCAGAGAATCCAGGCAGGAATAACACACCAGCCTAGTGGTGCTCGGATGTGGGGAGGCGGCCACAGCTTTGCAACCAAGATTTTGGCTTTGTTTTCCTTTCTCCTTCCTCGAAGCCTGAGAAAAACACGTTTGAATGTAACTTGGTTGTTCATGCAACCTTCANTCATTGTCTTTTTTTTCTTTTCCCTCTACAAATAACTTGCTAGAGGAAAGTGTGGCTGGAGAAGATGTTTTTTAGATGCCTTTGAAGATGTAATAACAGCAAATGGAGCCTGCAGTGGCATAAACTTCAAAGATCAGCTCAAGGAAAATCAAAGCATTTCTTTGAGTATATCAGCTTGCCCATAAAATGAAATTTTTCAACTCCTGGATGTATCCTCCATAGCAGGCACCTTACTATTGATTTTGATGCCACCCAAAGATAAAAGGATGTGTAGTACTAAAAAACTGCTTTTCCTATAGAATTCTGCGTCTTCATTCTAAAACAGCAGTTTTGCCAAACTGTACAACTTTTTTTCCTTAAACACCCCAATTTTAACAGTTTGGGGGCACAGCCAGCAACCTTCCTGCTGAAAAATGAAGAAAGCAGTTGCTGTCATCCCAAACCCGGTCTTGGGTGATGGTACAATCGGTTTGGCTGGTTGAATTATACTTATTGGTTTTGGTGCTACAATATTTTGTCATCAAATATTAAATGCCACTGTTTTCACACAGAGAGTGTGTGCTATGTAATAAATAGTTCAGGATTAAATGGGGTAGGAGTGCTTCCCAGCTATTCAGTCTTCTGGGCTCCTGATTTCTCTTAGTGTGCAGGAGGAGATGTGAGCATGGCTTTGCTGAGCGGGGAGAAGGAAAGAGGAATATCCCATCATGAGCTGGATGTGGATGTCACGGGCAGCACAGGTCGTCAGTGACATAAAAACCTCCCACCAGCTCCATCCCAGCGTTTGTCTCCCACAGACCGGATACTAGGGGTGGATTTTAGCCAATTATTTGGGGTTTTGAGGTTTGTTTTTTTTTTTAAAATACAATTTTGTGAGTTAAGTGTATTTTATGCAATACCACCTACTGCTTTTATTGCTTATAACACTGATTTTAGTTTGATGTGGTTCCATTTGTGTCAAAATTTTGTTTCTTCAATAATTTTCACATTGCTTTAGTCTCTGTGGCTACTGCTCAAGTTTCTGGGCCTGGAGCTCCACATAGGCAGTGCCAGGGGAAATTGTTGATATTAAACTGATAGGAGTGAAAAGAAGAAAAGGAACAGCTATGACAACTCCTCAGTACAACACCAGTTTCATGACTGTAGCCAGTGGAGCCGTGCTGCTGGCTCCGGCCTGGTGGCCCTGCCAGCCTGGCCGACAGAACCAAAGCACTGTGTGATCCGTTAGTTTTATTTCTTCTATAAATGAGAATATTCCTCTGACGTTCCCACCCCTCCCCACCCTTGTCCAGATGCAGATCAGTTCATTTAACGCCTCTCCTTCAGCATTAATGGAGTTGGGAGGGTGTGATAAGTGGAAAATGCTGTTTATCTCTTTTCTGATCCCTCAGTCACCCAAGGCTGGCCCTTTGCCACGTGTCCCTTGGTCGGGCATCCATGCCAAGGCTAAAGGCTCCTCAGATGCTTGATCTCGTCACCATTTGCATTGCCTGAACTGAAAACCTCATTTCTTTTTTTCTGCCTCACCTCAAAAGCTTTTCCCCTTGTCCTCTGAGGATTTTACTGCTTTCAAAGCCTGCAAAGTAATATTCTTGACCACCAGGTCAGAAGTATGGGGGAGGTTTCACAAGTGATTGGTTTGGGAGAAAGGGGGAAGATTGCGTGAGATTGGTGCCCTCTGCCAGGCTGGATTAGTTGGAAATGTCTTTCCAAATGAGCTGGTGCACACTGGAGCATTGCTGCACGTCCTGCTGCTGCCCAGTGCTGTACTTCTCTTTTTATCAACTTTTCCAGCACCTTTCTGGGAATTACTGTGTTTTCCTCAGCTGATGTTCACTTCAGCAGGTTCTTCACCACACTCATGAACAAATGCTGCTTTGAAGCTTTTCTGGTGCGGGTAGGCCAAGGTGGAACCCCAAACCAAGGCACACCCTCAAATGGCTGCAGGGACAGGGAGGACCCGTATTGCTTCTCTCCAAGGATTTCTGTAATCCTGCTGTGGCGGGGGGCAGGAATTCCACGTCCCCAGACTTCACTCAGGGTTCACAACTTGCTTTGGTTTTGTGGGTGCAACCCTTTGTGCGGAGCAACCCCCTTCTCTGAGGTTTTTCTTTTGTCCCTTTTGTTAGATTTCTCTTTTGATCTGTCATTCCAAACATGCTTTGATGATGAGTTTGTCTCACCAGAGTGAGAGACAAGGGGCTGTGGTGTCACTGGGAGACACCTTTTGTTCCTGGAGGACGAGGTGCTCTGCGCTGCTCTGCTCACGGGGTTGTGCTTTTCCCTAGAAGGGCTGTAAGTATGTAACAGATCCGAGGAACACTTGTATTTGACAGTACAAAATACTCGAATTTCAGTTATTTATTGAAGACTAAAGGGCAATTTTGAAGCTACCAGGACTATTCAGTGTGTATATGGAGATGTAGCATAATTCAAAGTAGATTTTTGTGTTGCTGGGAGATGTAGCATAACTCAAAGTAGATTATTTCGTTGCTGAACCAGTGTTTTATGTCATTTTTTTGTCAGTCCCAATGAGATAGAAAGCTAATACAATTATCTAGGTTCATGAACAGAACTTGAGAAAAATCACCTCCTTTGCTTTGCTAGGAAAAAAAAAGTGTGCACTTTTTTGTCCTGGTGCAAGAAATAAGACATAGAAGTGAGAGGTTTTAAAGCCAGAGATCCCTGAACCATGGTGGTGGGCTGGCACACGGAAGCAAAGGAGCACTGGACCAAAATCCACCTCCAGGCCTCTCAGGAGTCTGTAAAGGAGGGTTTAGGGGGTTAATATTGTATAAGGGGTTGTTTTGTGAAGATTTCTCTGATTTTGTCCCACAGCAGTGGTGCTTTGCTTTCTCACTCTTTATTTCTCACACCTGTGCTGTGCTGAGGGGTCACTGGGGGCTGGATTGGAGTCAGCTGCCATGGCTCAGTCACAGTGGGGTCCCTGGTCTGGGACAGCAGTGCTTAGCTCAAGTGGCTGGTAGAACATTGTCAGGAAAATTAATCCACAAACACCAGAGGTTTATGTCCAAAAAGCAGAGAGAGGAGTCCTGTTCCTTTATTCGAATAAAGGGAGAGGCCATGGAGCATTTCCCCTGGGGTCTCTCAAATGTTTGGAGGATGCAGCCTCCTATTTATCCCAGTTTCCCGGCCGCATTTCCCTCTGTCCTTCCCCATGGACTGAGGTACTTGAGAGGTACAGACTTCCCAAATCAATTAATACAAACCCCCTTTCTAATGGGTAAACCCCCCTATTTTTTTTCCTCATGTTTCTGTTCATTTTCTCTAAATCCAGGGATGAGCCCAGTCTTGAGTGAGTAACAGTCTGTGCCCATTTAGTGGAATTCCTATGGAATTTATGGTTCCTCCCATTGCTTCTTTCACCTCTCCATATCAGGCTTTATCTACCAGCAGACCCACAGTTTGTTTGTAAAGACACCTCCATCTCATTCCTTTCAACATGAACATGATTAAATCTTAGATAGCTGAGGAAACATTGACTTCTTTTAATGACACACATCCATAAATTCCTCATAACTACTGTGTTAACCTGGCTTTACACACATCCAGAATTTTTCCATAGCTTCATGTCCAAGGATATCTCTGCCTTTCTGTGCCTGGGGACAGGAAAAGTTCATGTAAGATTCCATAATAGTTAAATTACAATTAAAAATCTCCTAGACTCTAATTTTATGCCTCATGGCTTCACAGGATTGGAGAATACATTTTCATTTAAGGAAAAAAAAGCTTTATTTATCTTTTGTGGTGTCTCTGCATAGGAGAAGTCTTTATATCAGATAGCAGCTGAGCTGCTTTTGAAGTGGGCAAAATACAGCAGGACCCAGTAAGAACTTCTCTTTTCTTTTTGTTTTTTTTTTTTTTTCTTTTTTGAACATTCATGTGTTTTGTCTCTGACCTGGAGGAGGTTGTTTATTGCCAGCTCCCTCTTTTTGTTCTCGTCTTGCTTACATGAGGTGGAACGTGCATTCACAGATGAAACATTGCAATCTACACAGATGTGCCTGTCCCCGTTAATGCTCACAACAACACTTAATGAAATTCAGGTGCTTGGTGGGAATACAGAGCTCATTCAAGTCCTGTTTCAAAGAGTGTCCACTGGGTCAGAAACAAGGGATCACACATCCTAAAGCAGTACAAGGATTCCGAGTATGATTGCTGGGAGATCAAACTCGCTGTCCTCTATGGCAAAGTGAAACATCTGAGCTGTTCAAAGAGCTCCTTTTTTATCACCCAAGCCGACTGCAAGGCTTTGAACAAAAACCTCTTTTGAAAAGGGTTTCCCAAGATTACATTTTTTTCACTGTTGTGTGTTAAAAAAAAGGTGTGTATTGTGTGTTTTGGGAAGAGAGAAGCGTGGGACTAGGAGAGACATTGCTATTTTAAAGGCAAAACTCATTTTACATGCAATTCAAGAGGTGTGATAATTAAACCTCACGTCTCCAAGATTTTGACCTTATGTCTGTCTCACTGGAAAATATTTGGAAACGCAAGTACACGAGAGAGTCCAGGGCTGGTAGAGTTCCCTGAAGTTCAGTGATTTTCTGCTGTGCCCTCACAGTCTCTGCAATCTGCTTTTGCAATTACTCTGCCGTATCAGTGCTCAGCAATAGAAGTGATGCTACCACTTCAGGCAACACATTTGGATTTAAGGACCATTTTTGATCACTGATGCAAGTTCAGAGAGTTACTTCGTGCAAAATCCAGGTGGTCACACAATTAGTACAATAGCACTGTTTTTCTCTCCCACACAAATGTGAACGCTCTTGGTGCAATTGGCAAAAAACCCCCACAGGAACACAAAAGGGGAATCTGCAGATGTCAGAGTCTCTGATTTGAGGTGAAAATTGGTGCCTCCAAAGTAACAGCCTCATTTGCAGCTCTGCAGTTCAACTTGCCATAAACTTTGAAGAGAAAATGATTTTTGCTTCCACAGTAAGTGCAGGCCTTGAAATATCTGGGGAAAGGAAGAAAGGAATTAAAACAGTCTCCTAGGCTTTAAACAGTTTGATTCGGTGTAAAGTTAGAAATTTGAAGAGTAGATGGGGAAGATGATTCTTTCTAATCACCTCAGGTGTTTTTTGGATGGGGCTTGAGTAAGGTTATGTGGGACAAGGAGCTGCCCCGTTTCCGTTTGCTGTGTCTCGTGGAGAAGCGGCATCATGAACAGGAGGAGTGTTGTGTTTTCTGGTGTAAGCTGTACCTCTGGTGGCTGTAGGGATGTAGGAAGAGATGAAGGGGCAGCACAAAACACCCTCATTAATGTCAGGGGTGGGTTGGTTGCATCCTTCAAGGATTAGATAAACCCACCATAATTTATCTCCTCTGAAAAGCGCTCCTGCTTGGTCCAGCATGTGAAAAAAATGCTTGGAATTGTTTCTCTCACACAGTGCTATAGGATATTTGGGTTATTTTCCTTCCAAATCTATCAACTTCTCATATTTTTGAGCAACAAAACATTTGTGTTTCTCCTTTAGTTACAAAGCCACTGCTCCTTTTTCACTAAGCCTATCATGAATCTTGGAAATATGCCGGAGTGGATCGTGAGATCACAGACTGTGAGGGCTGAGGCTCTTCTCTTCCTGCTGCTTTCCTGGTATTCTGCAGAAACAGTAGTTCCTTCTGACTCACCCAGTGCTGTGGGACTGCCTTGCTCAGTCTTTGGTTCAATATGGTAATGAGACATTAACTAAATGAAAATCTTATTTCTGGGCTGTGTTACCTGGCCAGCCCTGTCCTTGGAATATGTTCTTTATTCTGTGCCTGAGAGTCTAAAATGGCCAAACTGAACTCTCTTTCAGGAGAATGAGCCATTGACGAGGAAGGAAGGAAATGAGCCCAGTGAAAATCCCCAAAAGCAAAGAACTCCCCACCCACTGGGTACAGTTCTGGCTGAATGTGTGTTATGGCAGATTTTTCACAGCAATCTCTTTGAGCTCTTCCAGCAGATTTCATTTCCCCTGTCCTGCCTAGATCCTTGACTCATGAAATGACTGAATTAGATCCTGAAGAGGTGGCATTGCCCACTGTAGGCCAGTCCTTGAAGTGCTCTGTGAAAACCTGGCCAGCAGCTGTTTTGGGAACAACAAAACTGTAAAATTGACTAAGTATTCCCCCAAGGTTTTCTCCTTGTCACTGTTGCTGTCAGCTCGTGCTTCGAGGCAAGCTGGAGATGCTGCAATCGCTGTTTGAGAGGCTCAGGAAGTCTCGCAGCACAACGTGCCTTGGGTTGAGTCTTCAATGTGCTGAAAGAGAAACTCTCTCTGTCATCACCCTTTTTACCCAATGGAAAGTGTTGCCTGGTGTTCTAGAGGAGGTCTGGCTGAAGAGCCACCAGATACCTGTGTGCTTGATTATTCTGTCCCCTGACAAGGGTTTTTGGATTGTTTCTGCTTTTCTTTGGGACATGAAGCCGTTGAGGAAAGTATTTCTTAACAGTTATCTCTTGGCTGTAATAAGACTTTAATAATTCTTCAAATGAAGAACCTAATCCAGTGTTGGACACTGCGGAGTTACGTGTGGAAAGCAACAGAAAGAGCCTGAAGGGAAACAGTAAGAGCAACCTGAAAGGCAAGATTTAATCATTAGAACATTTTGTTGGGATGACAGCACTTAAAGAACATAATATTCTTCAAGAACATAAAAGGAAAGAAGAGAGTAATCTCCTCCTTCTGTCTGTGGTGGACAGGAATAGAAGTTAATGGGGTTAAAGAGCAGCAAGCGTTTAGGTTTTAAGGAAAAGCTTTTTAACATCAGGGCTAGCGAAGCACTCAAGTGGATTGTGTGAGGAGGTTGTGCCACATCACTGAAGGAGAACTGAGCCAGTCACCTGTCAGGAATGACATAGCCGAAGATGATTACGGTGCATGGAACACACCAGGGCTGTTTCCCATCTGGTTTTTCTGTGTCTCTCCTCACACTGTGCCTCACAGGCACTTGGAGCCCGTGATTAATGAAATGGCAGTACTTTGCAAAGTGGGTTGTTTTATAGATGCTGACAAACCCTGGGAGGGGAGGGCTTGGGGAGGGCACATCTCACCTGCTTGGAGCTGCAGGACAGACCCACGTTTCCCTGCACAGGTAACAGCTTGAGCAGTGACTGAGCCCAGCAGGTGTTTAGAGGAAAGGGTTTCCTTCTCACACCCAAGGAGATTTGGATTTACCCCCACTGGGCAGGGTTGTGATCACCTTGTTTTGATAGGAGCTGACTTCACAGAAAACCTTGTGGAGGAGAGTCCTGCAATTAGGCCTGATATGAACACAGGAAAGCCAAAGCTTGGTCTGTAATTTCTGCTTCAAGACCCATTTGGCAAATTTAAAACTATGCTCTGAAATATAATTTACCGTCATGCAAGAATTAAATGACATCAGCAGGGAAAAAAGATAAATTATATTCTTTACCTAGGGAAATCTTTTGGTAGTAATGCTCGGAGCTGTGTGTGCCTATAATTAAATGCCCAATTTAAATGAGCATCTCACCTTGATAATTAAGCAATAAAGACACATCAGAATGCATTTCTGGCTGCTTATAACCTGACTTGGGTGGTACTATAAGGCATGAGGCCAAAGATTAAGTGGCTTAAACCACCTGAGAAAATCGTTAATATTTAGAAATTTGCTGCCCAAAGTGTTTTGTTGCCATTGAGAGCCAGACTGGTACACAAAACTGAGGAAAATGGATGGTGTTACTGGGAATTTCACACAACGGGGCTGAAAGCTTTAGGATTCTTCAACAGTGGGTGTATCAAGTGCTATCAGAGGATCATTTCAGGCTTTAGTGTACTAATTTAGGATGACAAGCTGAAGGGATGGTGGTGGTTTTAGGGGCCTGAGAACAATGCTGAATACAATAATATTTCTCCACTTCATCTTGTTCCATTTGTTACCTTCTTGCATTCCCTTCACATTTTTTTTTCCAAAACCCAAAGAATTATGTGGATATTCCACCCAATAATGTGCTCCTTATGTACAGCAGCAAAATCTAGGTGAGTGCCCATGCCTCTTGTTCCAGTTTTTACCTTTAACTCTATAAAACTTCCCTTAATATATCCCAAGTCACTGATTTATCCCTGTGGCTTCACCAAGCTCCGTGCACACGTTGGAGTTCACCAGAACTGGGCCCTCTGGGAGCCACTTTGAGAGGATCCAGCATCCCTGGCTGGGTATTGAGCAGAGGAGAGCGCTGAATGTTTAACAGTTTTGTGATTCTCCGTGTTCACTTCACAACAGAGCTGACACCAGAGTCTGTTCTCTGGCATCCAGCTTTCCACCAGAGCTCTGATGGTAATGGATTTAGGCTGGATTTACAGGCATGTAGGGAATCTGAAAAAATCAACCCATTGGAGTATATTTTGACAAATGAAACCATTATACGTTTTGGTGGGGGTGGGGTTTTTTTTTCCCTTTGATTCGTTCAAGATTTATGTTCTTCATTTCCCTCTGTTTCCGTGCACATCCCCAGAATATCTCTCTAAAATTTTGTTTTCTGATTACTTCAAGGTAATGGATTCCTAGAACTAGCACACATACCCATGCACAATTTTATGTCTGTGGGGACTTGATGAGAGCTGTAGAGATGATAGTTTTAGCTGTCATCAAAGACGTGATGCCTGTCTGTTTATTTTTGGTCGGATGAAATATAATTGCTCTTCTGGTTGACATTAATAAATGGTGTTGACTGGAGTGTGTTCTTCTGATTGCTTCAGTGAGTGACATGTATCATGTGCTGATTTTTGACTGTGAAACAAATATCAGGAGAAAGCAGATTATTAACCTCTTGCAATGATGGGAGAATTAGACCCTATAAAATGGAGTAAAGAAGGATCTCATGCTCCTTGCTGTTTAGTGAAGATGAAGTAACATCAACAGGAAATTATCAGTTCTCTCTCAGTTCATGCTCCCAGGATAGGATATGTGCTTATTTTTTAATTCTAAATATTATTTTCAAAAATGAAATTAAGATATCATGTACAACACCACAAGAACTTTTGAGTTAAGTCAAATTTATTCAGAAATCTCTGTTCCACTTTTTTTTTTTTTTAATGCAAAACTGACATATCTCAGCAGAGATGTGTTTGCAGTTCCAGAATTAGAACTGAGACTTGGGATGCACTAAATGTCTTTGGTTACATTTTGGCCCAAGTTCTGTTTCATTTGAATAAACAAACTTTGGAAGGGCTTGGGGGGAAGTGATTGAAAGGGAGAGATTAGATTTTCGTTGCCATTTCCAAAAAGAAATATATTCCAGGCTCTCTGTATTTCTGCGGTGTCTGAAACGTTCCCCTTTCTCTTGTGGCTCTGCAAATGTTCTGCCTGGCGCTCATCTCCTCTCCCTCTGTGTTGGATTTCTAAATTTATTTCCTAATGATTTATTTGTGACATTTTTCTATGCTTACTCATACTCCTGTAGTGATGCCTAAACTTGTGCATTCAAATTCATCTTCAGGTCCTTTTTTTCCAGAGAATTTTGGGATACTGAGTTGAAAATGAGAGCAAATGTCTGTTTCTCAATATAATGGAGTACCTGCTGGCTTCTTTTGGAATATCCAGAAATATTTCTCACACACAAGTCTCCTGTGTGCAAGAATGTCCCGAAAAAGAGCAAAAATCCTGCTTGATAGGAACTGAGTTTTTTCCATCGTTTACATAATCTCACTTAAATTGTTTTGTAACTTAGTCAGATGTTTTTATTTGTTGCATTTGTTGCTCTGCAGAATGTAGGGAATGCTGCAGCTCCAACTAAAATGTCGGTAATCAGGAACGGTGCATTTTTTGCCAGCTGATATTTTTCTTGTGCCACTTTAAGAATGTTTTCTTCCACATCTACTCACATAATATTCCAAATACAACTGCTGGACCTACCAATCTTGTAAGTCAGGAGGATGATCTAATGCTCTGGTTCATAGCATGGAGAAGGGAGAGAGGGAGAAATGTTCCTGAGCATATAATAATAATAATCATCAGTCATTATCTTTGAGATGAAGAAAAACTGGAAGGCTTTGAAATAATAGCACTCAAAATGCTCAGGGAAATAAAAAGAGATGTTGTGGGCTTAAAGAGATAATGAGACAAACAAGTTGTGCCTCTACTGGGCAGCATCTGGGCAGAGAGAGCAAAATAAAGATTGTATGCAATACAGGCATTTGTAAACGCTCAGGGGGAAGAATGCAGGCTGATACCCAGAATATAACTATGAAGAGCTGAATGGGAATTAAGAAAGGAAAAAAAGTGAACTAATTCTATTAAAGCTCAGTCCTGGGAAATGTATTAGAATGAGTCTCCTCTTTGCCTGGGGCGTTGTAGCCTAGCATGGAAATTGTGGTGCCAGATCATTTCCTGCAGTGCGCTGTCCAAAGGCAGGGCATTATCTTAATGATCTGTGGGCCCGAGGCGTTCCTGAGTTAAACTTCTTGGTTCGTGTAAACATAATGCTTGGGAGAAGCTGAATAATAATATTTTTTCCATCACCTTTGCTGCTGTTTGTTGCTGTTTGAGACCCAATAGCAGTATGAGTGTTTGTGTTGGATAGGATCACGTAAGGTTGTCACACCACGAGGTGTTCCTTTAGGAACCGTGCTTCTGAACCTCTTGCATGGAGGTGTAATAGATGGGAGAAATAATTTGAGCCATGTGTGGTGACATCTGCCTTTGTTCATGGAGTAGCTGTAGCATCCACTTGAGCTGCTTCAGGTCAGAGCAATTTTTGAGTTAAAAGTCTTTGGTTAACAGGTGGCCAACACAAATTCTTAGGAAAAGCTGTGTTTAAAAGTACATGTGTTGTAACCTGTGGTTTGAGGACTTCAGAGCTTGATGTGATTGATCTCACTGGTACCTCTTCCAAGAATCTCCATCTTTAGCCTTCTCCCTTCTGGTGCTATCGGTGCTATTGATCACGTAGTAAAGGTCGATCACAGATCAGTAGCTGCTAATTTACAAATGTGCTTTCAGTCTGTGGAACTCCTGACACACTAATGAGAAATCCGAGTGTCATTAGTGACCACACTGAGAAATCTCTGAGGCATTGTCCAGGGACCATTGGAAAACAGCTACATCTGTGTCAGCAAACCTTCCTTATGTAGCTGCTTGCATGGACTGTGCAAGGCCCTTTAAAGAAGCAATTTCGAATGTGTTGCTTCCTCACTCTGATGGCTTTTGTTCTTCACTGTGTTTCTGGTATAACAGTCCTGGTACTCTTGTCATACTGCCCATCTGGACTCCTGAGTTTTCTGTTACCTTGTGAGAAAAGCGAGGCCTTTGGATATATTCCTTGCTTTAGCTGCTCTTTGTATTCCAACATGCCCCTGTTTGTATTGTTTAGTCTGTGACATAAGGTACGTACAAATTCCTATAACTTGAATGTAAAGCAACCTGTGAAAGTGGAGAGAAATAAATGTCTTCAGTTTGCATTCAGATGCAGAGAGGAACTATTCAAGGCAAATTCCATGCTGCAGATTGCACACAAGCAACCCAGTTGGAAAGGGAGATTCCAGTGCTTTTGTAGCTGGCTGCCAGAGCAGGGGAATTACACAGCAAGCACCCAGCCCTGAACCCTGAGCACGGAATTGAAAAGCCGCAGATACATTGAAGAGCCACCTGTTTCCTCTCAGGATTATAGAAGGATGTAAATATCTCACTTCAGAAAATCTTAAGAACACGTGCAAGTATTTCCTGATTCATGAAGAATTTATCTCCAAGGTTACCTACCCTGTGTCACAGGTGGAGTCAAACACAGGGTAAAATATTTTGTGAAAACCTCAGAAAGTTGACAGTGGCTCTCACCTTGGAGCACAGCGTGTGCTCCATCTCACACACTGGCATTTCCTTCCTCAGGATTCCCTACACTGCCCTTCCTCACTGCTTGTGAAAATCCATAAAGATTGAAGACATCTTATGAAGGGCACATTCAAATCTAAAGAGCTGGAGATACTCTAATTTCTCTTGGAGCAGGCTGGAACAGAATGGTTGTCCTCTGAGCTGGGAGTAAAGTGTGTTTTCAGAGTCAGCTGAAAAATTGGAGAGCAGCTATTTTGGAAGGAGTTTGTCTGAAGTCTGCTTTGTGTCCTAGGTCTGTGCTAAAGGGCAAACTTGCATTTCTGACAAATGGGACCATTATGCTTTTTGAATAATGCTTCTGAAAACCGCCTTTTAAAAATCCTCCCATCCTATTAAAGCCATTTGAGATTTTAAATAGGTCAATATAAATACATCAACATCTGTGATTATCAGCTGACAAAAGCTTTGCCTGCTGTGGACAAAATAACATCTGAAGTTCAGACCTTCCTATTAAAGAAGCAAACTAAACAAAAGTTTGCTGAAAATTCAAAGGCAACAAAAAGCAATATGAAAGTGCTGAATGATAAGACTACTGTTTTATTAATATTATAGCTTGCCTTAATCTCAGAATTCAATGGCAAATACAGAAACATACGGGGATTTGCAACAGGGGGCTGCTCTGGGAGGGTGGACGAGCCAGGAGCGCTGGCACAAATTAAGCAGCAACTTCACTTCTATGCAGAATTCCATTCATAAAAACACCCCTTTGAGGACTGAGAGAGAGAGAGAGGCTCCAAATGCCAATGTCTGTTAATGTTTGTGGCTCTTGTCTACACAGAGAACTTCTGCTGCCTTTCATCAGCGTGACATGCTCATCAAAGAAAATTCTTTTATTCCCATTTGATTACTGTTACAGTTTTGGACCAGGAAAAGCAATACAGAGATAAAAGCGGGCTGTCAGCAGTGACTGAGAGTTTCCCTCTATTTCTGGCTAGCTGGAGACAGAGCTCTGTGAGCACTGATGCTCCAGTGACAAATTCAATCCATGGGCCAGGCTTGTTCTGTCCTTTCACGCTCCTGAACGCAGCTTTTTGGGGCATAAGTTCTTGGAGGTGGCTCCTGCAGAGAGGCCACTTCATTTCTTCTGTTGCTGTGTAACAACCAACTTTAGTAACATCCATGCGCTGATCCCAGAGCTTTTGGTAAAACTGGAGTTACTCCAGTCGCTGAGCCAGGTTCAGGGCCTGGAAAGGGAGCAGATCCCCCCAGATAACCAGTGGATATTCCTCCTGCTTCTTACTCAGCAGCGGGATTCTGCCAAACTGTCTGACCTTCTACAGGAACTTGGTACGAAAGAGAAATTCATGAAGTTAGAGCAGCTGTGGTGTAAGTTGGAAGCTCCCAAGCATGAAGCAGGGTGTCTGTTTACAATCTTTATTGTATCAAAGGCAACCCTTTCTTCCTGTTCAACCTGAGGAGTTTTTTTTTCCTACAAGATACAGGTAGAAATTGAAATCTGAGGTCATTTAGGTGTTCTCATTTCACGTGGCAAGCTCACTTGGGGTTATTGATGGATAGCAAACGTAAGATTTTAGTATTTTCCAGGACTCTATTTAAAAGTTCTAGGGGGGAAAAAAAAATCAAACCACTCCCCCGACCCAAAAAAAAACCAACAGGAAGAGGATTTTTACCTTGCTCTCTATTCCAAGGAAGAAATTTGTTCTCCAGAGCATCAGCTTCTGAGCATGCAGCCTTCATCTCTGTCTCTTTACATGCAACTTTGTACAACGGATTTGGTGCGTTCTTTTTTGTTCTTTTGAAGCGTTAGACACAAAATGAGGAAAAAAGACAGTTACAGACTTTTTATCTAATATGTTTAGATTTGTGCCTCTATTCAAAGCAGAGACATCAAGTTTCTTAGTTCCTTTTGCAAGAGTGTATTGTAGGCAAAAGCACAGTTATAATTGCAGCAGTTATCGTCTTTGGGAGACTCTTACCATATTAACATGTTGAAGTAGTTTTGATCTGGTTTCTGTCTGAATCCTGTGGATCTTTATGCAGACATAATGATTACTTGCATAAGAAAGTCCGAATCATTCCTGAATCAGGCTTCAGCTGCTGAGTGCTGCATTTGATCTGCTTCACCATCAAGCTCCCTCACTATTGATGTATTTGATTTTGGAACTGGCACCTCGGGATCCTGGCACTTTCCAACTTAATTCAAGACATGGAATCACAGAATGGTTTGGGTTGGAAGGGACCTTACAGACCATTTAGTTCCACCCCCTGCCATGGGCACGGACACCTTCCACTAGCCCAGGTTGCTCCAAGCCCCGTCCAGCCTGGCCTTGGGCACTGCCAGGGATCCAGGGGCAGCCCCAGCTTCTCTGGGCACCCTGTGCCAGGGCCTCAGCACCCTCACAGGGAATAATTTCTTCCTAATATCTAATCTAAATCTCTGCTCTTTTAGTTTCAAACAGTTCTCAGGGGTTTGCTGGTTCAAGCCCCACACTGCAGAAAGAAGCACTCTGCAAAGGCCAAGGCACTGCTCCAACAGGAGGGCTGAGGAGCTGGTGAACATTCCCAGTGCGGACAGCAGACTGGATTTTATCCACAAAAATTCCCCAGGAGGACTTCAGACCACTTGCTTCTTAAACTTTGAGGAACTTCTGGGTTCAAACAAGCAAACAAACAAACGCCCAAGAATAAGAATTATTCACCAAAGAATATCGAGTTATTGCCCTGCTCTTTCGCTCAACATTGTTTTATGAAAGAAAGCTGCAACTTCCCATTCCCTAATCCCTGTTTGCTGTGGAGGCCTGGACACATCCTTTTCAGCTCCTTTTTCAGCTCATTTGCATAGCAAAGCGAGCGATTAGCACACAGCTACAGCCTTACAAGAGCATTAGCACGATTTAATTAATAGTCATGGAAGTCTCCTACAAGGGACACGAAGTTGTGTGTGCTCCCACACAGGGCACAGGTCCTCCCTCACATGGCCAGTTCTGCCTGAGGAACATCTGCAGCTCCCTCAGAGCACGGAGCTGGAGTGGCCATGAGCACATTCCCTGCAGTCCTTCAGAAGGGAAAATGATGGATTTATCATCTGTGCAAAGTGTTGCTGTTCCATTTTTAAGCTTTCCCACAAAGTCCTATATGGATACATTCATCTTGAAACTAAAAAATTCATAGAGTCACAGAATATCCTGAGTAGAAAGGACCAACAAGGATCATCCAGTCCATCTCCTGCCCCTGCACAGGACAACCCCAAGGATCCCACCAAGTGCTCCTGGAGCTCTGGCAGCCTTAGGGCCATGCCCATTCCCTGGGGAGCCTGGGCAGTGCTCAGCACTCTCTCAGGGAAGAACTTTTCCCTGATATCCAGCCTAACCCTCCCCTGTCACAGCTCCAGCCATTCCCTGGGGTCCTGTCCCTGTCCCAGGGAGCAGAGATCGGAGCTGCCCCCAATGAGGTCTGACCTCAGTGTCCTCTTGTCCAGAGCCTTTAACAAATTGAGCCCTGGCTTTAATGAGCACAGACAGGAAGGTCAACCCTAATGGACCTAAAAGTACACCCAGAAGATTGTTTATATAGCAGAAAATGGTCATAAAATCTTTTAGGTTAGAAAAGACTTCTAAGATCCTGAAGCCCAACCTTTGCCCGAACATCACCGTGCCCACTAAACCACATCGGGGAGCCCCGTGACTGCTCATGTCCTCATTTACAGGCAGAGGGAAACGCAGGGGCTGATTTACAGCTCTGCCTGCTTCCATATCCCACAGGCAGGAGCAGGGAAGGGGTCGTCCACCAGGCGGGAAATTCGGATCATCATGGGCACAGAGCTCTGTGATCCTACAGCCAACAACTCCAACACACAAACACAGCAGCTTGCACTGGCTATCTGCGTGCCCATCTGGCATCATCACAGCTGGATGAAGCTGGATTGACAAGAGGCACATCTGGTTCTGTGGCTGCACTGCCCTCACCTGTGGCTCTTGAAACCAATGATAAGAACGAGGTTTACGGCGCTACTTAAAATTACGCTGCTAATGAGCAAGTTAGTCATGCCCTAAAAGTTAGGGAAAAGCTCATTTGTCCACACCAAGATCTTTTTTACTTCAGAATGGGTTTTTTTTTCTGCGTGAATAGAGTCTCTTCCACTGGCTGTTTCTTACTGTGTATAAATAAATAAATAACTAAAAAGGGCTGAAGTGGAAAAAAAGCAGCGTGTTCTGTTTTCGGCAACTGTGACTTGATTCTTCACTGCCATGGCTTCAGCAGGGCTAGAAGGAAGTAGATGGGCATTCATGTGTGAGAAAAAGCCTATGTTTTTAACAGAATTAGGCAGCTGAGCTCATTTCCACCCCATTAGGATCACTCTATGAGACAGTGCTGCCAATGAAAGCGCAAGAGATTAGTTTTCTCCTCAGTAGCTTAAGCAATGCTCTGGGCACCAAATACAGATCACAACACTTTTCAGGGATATTGCAAAGCTCGTGCAGGGAACTGATCCAGATCCTGCCTTTCAATTTCTCAGCGAAGCCATTTCCACACCAACACACCACTGTGCCCTGAAAGAGTTTATTTGGAAATGGAAAGAAGAGAAAGGAACTGGATGCTTATTGGAAATCCATTTGCTGGAAGTGTGCTAAGGAAAGCTGAGAGTTTCTAAGAAAAGGTCTGTTAATAGGTTACTGAAACATTCCGATAACTACTGCCACAGCTTGGCACCACAGGTCTGCAAGTTGTAACAGCATTTATGGTGAGACACACTTTTTGTTCATTTAATATGCCATTGAATTTATATAAAGAGCACACCTTATTCCTAACCTCATTTTCCTCTAATATTCCTACCTACAACAAGTGCTGAAAAAGTCAGTTGGATGGTTGGTTATTCTCCAGCTGTTAATGATTTCCTCCTGTTCAGAGTAAAGGGCAAGAAAGAAGGACAGAGAAAAAAATAATTACTGCTTGGCTATTAAAATAACAATATTCCTACCGGAGATGTGCTAGCATTTGCTCCCTAGGTGGTTATAATTTATCCTGAGGAGCAGAAGATTAGAAACGTCCTGGATCTCCAAGTGGCATCCATTCGGTTCCACTCAAGATTTACAGACACAACCACTTTCTCTTCATCTCCAGAAAATCCTCCTCATCTTCAGAAAATCTCCTGTGAAATTTAAAACTCAAGAGCGTCACAGCTGCAAAGTGAAGTGGGGCCAGTTGGAATGAAGACACTCAGAACCATTCCGTGAGGATTGTCCATTTTTCTCACCATTCAGGAGCAGCAGCCACTCCTTTTTTCATCACACACAAGGAATCTCTGCATGATGGGGATGAGCTGATTCCCTGGCCCTGATGACATCTGAGGACATTTCCTCTCTGCACCATTCCATATTGGCAGAAAACAATAATAACAATCACAGGAAAACAACAGCAATAATAATGAAAATCCAGTAACAACAATCCCAAAATCTCCAGTTTCTAAGGCTGGATAATTACTTAGAGCAACGTAGAGTATGCCACAACCATAATGATGATAAGGTTAGACAAATGGGGAGTCCTCAGGAATGTGGTTGGAAATTGAACTGGGGGAAAAGAGGACAGAGATGCCAACTGGTTCCTTTCCCCAGTTATTCCCTGAACCAGACCGAGAGATGTTGAAATCCCTGCAGCTGAGCTCTGGCTGCAATGCACTCCAGCAACACGTGTTTATGAAGAGTGGAGATGGAATTTAGGACCAGCTGTTTAATTCCAATTTCATTCTCATGTCCTCCTTCCGCTGGGGCGTTGAAGTCAGCAGTGCGATGCCATTAGGGCCATGGATGGTTAGCTGTTATGGGAATGTACATATTTGAACAAATGTGCATTTCCAAATGCTACAGACACTTTTTGGGGTAGTGGAGGACAGATAAGAGTTTGCTCTGAACAAAATCAATGCGCTGCATTTAGCCCAATAATTGCCCTTTTCCAGGATGTGCTTGCATTTTAGCTCAAACAGAAATAAAGCAGAACAATTCTATGCCCTAGGGAAATGTGAGGAGAGCAGAGCGGGACGGGCAGGGCCAGCATTTCTTTAACACCATTTTTATCTGATCAGTCTGACACTAAGAAAAGACCCTTAAAGGATTTTAATAGAGGCATTATGTAGGAGAAAATACAAATAAAACAGCTCTTCAGAAACACTGTCAAGCCTATAAAAAGTGTAGCTGCTAACCCAGCCAGGCCTCTCAGTGTAATCTGAACATACAGCAGTGTCAGGATTACAGCAGTCTGGTAAATCTCCCCCAGCAGACGTTTTTTAAAGTCTCACTGAAATCCAAGCCATTTTCTCAGTCCAATAATAACTCTTTAAATACAGCAGTCTTTTTTTAAAAAAATATTATTTAAATGCAGCTGGATTAATTGCCTGCTCAGAAAATACTACACAATTCCAAGCTGTTCTTAATACCTGTAATCTCCCTGCTGTCATAGGGCCCCACTGCACATCCACAGGTTTCTATCATCAGGCATAGAATCATGGAATGATTTGGGTTAGAAGGGACTTTAAAACTCATCTCATTCCACCCCCTGCCATGGGCAGGGACACCTTCCACTGTCCCAGGTTGCTCCAAGCCCCGTCCAACCTGGCCTTGGACACTCCCAGGGATGGGGCAGCCACAGCTTCTCTGGGCACCCTGTGCCAGGGCCACACCGCCTCACAGGGAAGAATTTCTTTAGGCACTGGAAGGGGCTCTGAGGTCTCCCTGGAGCCTTCTCTTCTCCTGGTGAACATCCCCAGCTCTCCCAGCCTGGCTCCAGTCCTTGGAGCACCTGTATTGCCTCCTCTGGACTTGTTACAAGAGGCCCAAGTCTTCCTTGTGTTGGGAGCCTCCGAGCTGGATGCAGTGCTCACATAGTGCTCCTTCTCCTTCCCAGCACCTGACCTGGCCAGGAATATCCATGTCTTGGGCAAAACACCTCCCCTTGTGCTGGCAGAGCAGACACTGAGCAGTCAGATGCAAGCTCCACTCTCAGCTTCCCTCCCTGCCCCATGAGCAGTCAAGGATTAAGTGCCAAGTCTGGCTTTTTATCACAAGGAAGTGTAAGATTGGAAATGCCAAACATGTTTTCTTATGTGAAGGCTGGCATTTCAGCTGATGAACTAAATAAGGCTGATTTAGGGTTATTTCTACCTGGGTATTAATTTCTGCTTATAATAGAAGCCCCAGACATGTGCCGTCCAGTGCAGCTGAATGCAGCTTTAATTCACGTCTCAAAGCCATCTCCTAGCAAGTTGGATTTGTCACATCTTGGATAGGAGGATTACCTTCACAAGAGTATTACCCCCGTAGCTGAAAATTTCTAGTTCTTAATTTCTGTTTCTTCTTTCTTCCTACCTTCCTTACTTTCTGGCTGACAGATTGTACACACGCAGTACACTGTGGTTTTTAGCTGTTTGATGTTATTGCCTCCTGTTTGTGGAAGTCATGCTCAAGCTAGTTTTAAACTGCCTGTTGGAAGCATAGCCCAGAAGAGAATGGGATCCAACAGGAAAAAAACAGGCCTGTATTTAATGAATTTATTCAGTGACATTTGCAGCATTTATGGAGTTTAAGTGGCTGCACTGCTAAGGATGCACAGTCCCTGCAATTGAGAGCTAGGCTGGTATGGGTAAGTATAAAGCAGACTTGAGAGGTGACAAGCACGTTGCTTTGCACCCTCATTCCGGGAGATTAAAATTCCCTTCCTTTAGGAAGGAACAGAAAGGAAGGAACGCCTTTTAGTAAGTGATCAGGGGGGTGTGTGTGCTTTGACAGCGAGGAAACTCTTCATGGCTTTGTAGTTTCACCAAATTATCCCCAAAGTCTGTTGTGGTTCCTGTGCTGTGTTTTCATGCCCCTTTGCTTTAGATGTAAATGATTAAGCAATGACACTAATTGATGTATTTATGCATGGGCATGTAAAAAAGGATTTCACACATTCTGAGATTAACTGCAAGGATGTCAGGCCATCTAAAGCTTGGAATTTTGTGTGAACCCGAGCTTAGATGTGGTACCTGGGAACATGGTTTAGTGGTGGGCTTGGCAGCGCTGGATCAATAGTTGTGCTCAGTGATCTTAGAGGGCTTTTCCAACCTTAATGATTCAGTGATTCTGAGATTCTGTAGAAATGTTTCTTGTACCTCATCTGGCACAGGGATGCCTTTGATTGCGGGGTTGGCACTAGGGTGTTCCCAGTTTTATTAAGTCGACACCTACAGCCCCTAACATCGATGGTTTTAAGGAGTTCAATAAGATGGGAGACCCTGCATGGTGCCAGGGTTGTTGCTTTGCTCTCTGTTCCCAGGCTGATGCCCTGGGATTGCAGGTTGGTCACATTCCTCTAATGAGGCAGCCTGTGAGGGCACGACTGATTCAAACTGACCCTGATGAATTTATCCCGGCCAACTGCGAGTCTTGTTGCAGTAATACCTTTGATAAAAATTGAAGTTAAACTGCTCGGAGTTGGTACAGAAATCTCCTTATGCTGCTCTCTGTATAATAACATTAACTTGTGCAGAAGTTGCTGTGGGAGGGTATCAAGAGATTTGTGATCTATAACGCAGGACTGTTCTCAGGGTTTTTAACTCCTTAATTAACCCTAATGTGACCAGTTGGCTTCCTATTAATAATTAAATACACATTCCTGGGATCATCTTTGCCACACCCAGGCAGCACAGTCATGAGTACAAAGTGTGAAAATCACACTCTGACATTCCCATCATGGTACCAGAGTGAGAAAGAACCGCTCTTTCTGTTTTGTTTTAATTTCCAAATAGTTGATGCTCAGCACAGTTATTTAACAGAAGTCTCTTCTGTGTCACTCTAATGACAAAGGTCATCTTCTGAGCCAAATAGATAAATTGTGGTTCTCATTTAAAATCAGTGTCTCAGGCCCCATGGTTTCCTTTCTGGTGTATTTGGGGATGGGAGCCTCTGGCTTGCCCCCTGCAGCATCACAAATCACTGCAAACATAAGAGATGGAGAGTTCTAATGTGGAGCAAGAAGTCAGAAAAAAATTAATCAGAACTTACTTCACTCAGAGTGTCGGAGTGGTGCCTGATGCACCTGCTGCGAATTGTAACTTACTTCAAGGGATTTTCCCAGTTTTTTTAACATTTGCATGTCAATTCATGCAACTGAAAACTCTCTCTGACTCTATCAAGTCTCACTGCCTCATATTGCTACCCATTATTATGTAAAATCTTCTTTTAATACAACTACTGAGGTTGACTTTGAAAACTATAGAGTTTTGGGGTTTTTTTAGCTACACTTTAATCAGAAGGTTATTTTTCCTAGCATTTGGAAATACAAGAGTGTATTTTTTGTACTTTATTGGTTGATATTTGCCCTTCATTTTCCAATGGAACTAGGAAAATAAAGGTAGACAGTTCTTTCCCCATCCATCAGCCATTTTTCCCCAGGATGAGATCACTGGATTACATCATGTTTGCTTTTGGACAAGGTGTTTCACCAGCACTGGCTGACCTGGATTCATTACCTATCACCGAGCTGAAACTGTGAGAGCATTGGGGGAAGAAATGAAGTTTACAATTCTTGATCCTGATTGATCTTACACACTGTCCGTCTCCTACAAGAAAGCACCGCCACTACTCCGTGGCTCCAGGAAAAAAATCTTTCCTGTCTGGAAGTGCTGGAGGGTAAAACAAACGAAAGGCACGAGCATGAATGCCAGAGCAGAGATGAAGGGCAGTGTGATTTGATAAATTCATTCACTTCTGTGTCTGAGAGCCACCACTGCCATACATCCTGTGAATGTGTTAAATAGGCCTTGTTGGGGTAATGGGATGTCAGCCAGGACAGAAAGGATTCCACAGCTCTAATTTTCTTCAGTGCTGAGGGCAGGCTATGCCGTGCCATTTGTGTGAATTAAACTGGTGTACAAGGATGCTCAAACTGGCTTACAAGGATGCTCCAGAGCAGGATTTCTAACTGGAGTAGCTGGGTTTTGCCCGTTTTCCATGTGGATTCATGAAGATACTGGAAAACTTAGCTGAGGAAGAACACGACAGCACACAGGGAGATGCAGGCTAAGCCTGCAGACACACTGCAGTTGGCACGTGCTGGATTTGCCCCTTGTGTGTGGTGGGTACCCAGCTAGTGAGCTGTGTCCAGGTACCTGGTGTTCTCTGAAAATATCCCAGGCACTATTTTGGGGACAGATCACAAATTAAAACCCCAAACCTTGTTCTCCTACAGGAAAAAAAAGTTCATCATGCTGTAAAGCAGACACACGGTGTGTGTTGCCCCTTATTTCACCAAGAAGCCTGTTTAGTTGTTTAAGTTATAGCATAAAGTTATTCTACCTTTTTACTGCTTTTTGCTACCTTCTCTTCACTTAATTTCTGAGTGAAATAATTCCATTTGGCTGATTGATTCAGGAATTTGACTGTCACATTCGAGGCATGACATTTGAAAACGCATAGTAATGGACTTGTTGCTGTAAGTTTTAAAGTGACTTTTTGTGATGTTCAGGTGGAGCACTAACATCCCTTTGGGTAAAATCTATTGCCCCTAGAAACAATATTTTAAAGTTCACTAATATTCACGACTGCCTTCCCCTTGTAATTGCATCACTGAAAGAAAACCAATGTGCTTTACAGGCTGGTTGGAAACAGCTTTGCAAAGATTTTTACAACAGTCTGTGGCAAAAGACAGAAGTAGTTCCAGAGCAGATGAATGGCTCAAATGCAGTAAAAATCCAGCTGCAATGGGCTGGAACTCCTGTGCTCCATCTCTGCCTGGTGTCAGAGTGGCTTTCTGGCCCCATCTCTGCCCAGCCCTGATGCCCCTGGGAGTTCAAGGCACAGCGTTGCTCACCTCTGTGTAGGGAAGAGTGCAGGGCTGCCCTGAGAGTGCAGAGAGCAGCAGGATTGCCTCCCCGACCTGTTTGTGTCAGGATGGTTCCTCCTAGGGCTGAGGAAACAGCAGCTGGTCAAAAATGCAGACTGGGAGTGCAATTATTTATTTAAATTCATTGTTTGACTTCACACGTCCATGCTGTTAGTGGGGCTGGGGCTCTGTCTGAGGTCCCGTCTGATGAGTTTTTAGACTGAGGGCTGTGGTCACTGAGGGCACCGTTTGCAAGCTGAGCTGTGGTCTTAATGTCCCTGCCACACAGAGCACAGGAACCATTATCCCAGTGCACTGTTCATTATAAAATTATCCTGCTGGAATTCTAAGCTTTCAGTAATGTGAATTTTCATGTTTGAGGAACTCAGGCTGGTTTTATCTGGTGACTGCACAGCAAAGATCACCTTGTGAATGACAGGAGCACCAGGCAACTGCTGGCTACACCTGCCTCCCAAAAGGGGAGCAGGAACCTGATTCCAGGTGCTGCACTGCTTGTGACACGTGCAGCACAATGAAAACGGTGTGAGTCTGTGTCCTACAGTGAAAACAGGCGTGGCAATTAAAAATATCTTTTTTTTTTCTTGCAAACGAAATTAAAAACTTGTAGTGAGGAATGGATGCAAACCAGCAAAATGACACTTTCATGTTCTCTTCACCACCGCCACCACCACCATGTGTTAACCTCTTCGACAGTGCTACAAGTTAGTAGTGGAAATTCTGTGGTTGCAATTTTAAGTGGCGATAAATCGCTAATCATATCAAAAATTAGCAGGCAGCTCACCTGATAAAGAGAAGCCACAGTCAGTTTCTGCAGACTGTCACTTCTCAAGGGCAAATAATATGTTTCACAGGGAATATGCTTCAGCCAGAAAAATTAGGGAAAATATAAATGAGAGCTGTATGTCTGATGGAGTTACCCTCTGCTGTTGCTCTCAGAGGACCCTCTTGAAAATGGGATCTGTAATGGATGTTATGGAGATTTGAAAGAAAATTTGAAACACGCGACTTTTTATCTGCTTTTGATGTTACATTCAGCTGCTTTCATCACGGAGGATAAAAGTAATTGAACAATAATCCCGAAGAGAGTCAAATACACAAATCAATAAACTGCTCTCACAGGAGAATGTATTTTGATGAGCCCACTGGTACCTCACGCTTCCCCAGGCTCTGAGGTTTCCATTAGGTGGTCTTGTTCTCTTTAATACGGATAGCGTGCCCTGATTGGGAACATAAACAATGGATGAGGCAGAGCTGCTCGCTGAGTATCACCAGGCAAGAACAGCTTTTTGCCTCCTTTGAGTGACATCCTAAATCTTAATTGACTGTTGAAAGCTTGGCACTGTCTTTTTATTTTTGTGTTCTTTTGGGAAGTATAATGAAAGCCAAGGGCTAGTGCTTCCATTAGACACCGTGAGAATGGCAGGTGTTGTAAGACAAGATCCCTCTGTTGAGTGTTTTCCTACCTTGTCTGTAATGTATGGAGGAATTTTCATCCTTTGTATTCCTTTTCTCTGCAGTGCTTTCCAGTGATTTTTGATTTTTT